>JXCR01146011.1:91604-150446 GCA_002079205.1 Phalaenopsis hybrid cultivar
GAACAGATCACTTAAGAAAACTCTCGATAAAAATCAGGAATCTTTTGTTTTCATGAGTTCAAAAGGAAGGGTTTTCAACGAACATGATTGTAAAAAAAAATAGGGATTGGTTCAAAGGTGAAAGATTTTGTTTTAAGAATCAAAGAAAGAGAAGTAGGGGAGATTAAAGATCCAAAATAGGTTTTTGGTAATCCCCCAAACTATCCTAATCTTTGGCTCAATTTAAGATGATATTAATTTAAGTTAACTCTTTCCAGTTTTATTAATTAGGGCTTAGATTTGTGTAATGATGGTTTACACAAAAAGCCTAGAAAGATAGGAGGATTGAAGTCGAGTGACTACCTCAGAATCATAAAACAAGTTAAGACATGCTACATATCGGGAATATACAGGGGCCTAACAAAAAGAGAGGTTTTATGTCATAAAAGACAACCTCAAAATCCTAAGGATTATTATTTAAACTAAATAAAGGGTCTTGAACGAGCTGCCCATGAATTCTGCTCCAAGTTCCATACTGAAATGTCTTGAGGTCTTCAAATTTTCAGGTCCTCCAATCTTATTATTAAAAGTTTTATTTGTTTCAATAATTTTATAGTGAATTAATTAAATGGTAGTGGAGGTATAGTTCAAACCTATGTCAAGGCTAAGTTCACTTAAGCTAAGTAATTCCATAGTGTTATGATTTCTAGGTTCTCCCTAATTTAAGCAACTTTTATTCGTTCATTATTTGTCCTTAAAACATGCGTTCTATGTTTGATAAAAGCAGTAAAACAACATGCATTGAGACACATAAAGCAATAAATAGAGCAAAAGAAACAATGTTTTATCAGATTTTTATTAAATTTTAATTATTTAATTAGTGGCAACCCAGTCAAGATGTCTATGGCTCTGTCGTCCCGGGTCGCCTGGTGCTCTAGCTTACTTAGTCCGAAAGGTGGTTGCCCACTAGAACTGGAGATTCTTGTCAACATCCACAGAATGCATCGTTTAAGGAATCTTCTTGAATTTCTTCATCAATTTTAAGGTTGAAATATTTTAGGTTGTTTACATCTTATTGTCAAATTTTAAGTGTTTTATTTTAGTTATTTTGGTTCACTTGTTATTACTTATGTGAAGTTGATAACTTTGAAGCTGACTTAACCTCAAAGTCATGCTTTAAAGCCTTGTTGTATTTGTTTTCGTTTAGGTTTAAGTTTTAATGTGTTTTATGTAAATTTTACCCCTCTCAATGTATTTTATTTTATTTCTAAATTGATGTTCAAGTTGAGGGGTTTAGGTTTAACTTAGGCTTAAGCTTTTACCTAAAAAGTTCTTATATGTTCAACCTATAGGTTACGTTCTATCCTAAGGTTTAGGGTAGGTTTAGCTTAAGGCTAAGCTATGATTCAGGGTTGGATTAGGGTTAACTAACCTAAGGTTTAAGTTAACTAATCATATTGGTTTAGGGTTAATTAACCTAGGGTTTATGTTAGGTAATCCTATTGGTTTAGGGCTAACTAACCTAGGGTTTAAGTTAGCTAATCCTATTGGTTTAGGGTTAACTAATCAAGGGTTTATGCTTAGCTAATCCTATTAGTTTAGGGTTAACTAACATAAGGTTTAGGTTTAGCTAATCCTATTAGTTTAGGATTAACTAACCTAATGTTTCAGTTAACTAATCCTATTGGTTTAGGGTTAACTAACCTAAGGTTTAGGCTTAGCTAATCCTATTGGTTTAGGGTTAACTAACCTAATGTTTCAATTAACTAATCCTATTGGTTTAGGGTTAACTAACCTAAGGTTTAGGTTAACTAATCATATTGGATTAGGGTTAACTAACTTAAAATTTGGGTTAACTAATCCTAATTGTTTAAGGTTAACTAACCTAAGGTTAAGGTTAATTAATCTTCTTGGTTTAAGGTTAACTAACCTAGGGTTTAGGTTAACTAATCCTATTAGTTTAGGGTTAACTAACCTAATGTTTAGGCTAACTAATCCTACTGGTTTACGGTTAAATAACCTAAGGTTTAGGTTAACTAATCCTATTGGTTCAGGGTCACTAATTCTAATGGTTTAGGTTAAGGCTAACCTAAGATTAAGGTTTAATTTAAGATGAACTTAATATGTAGGTTAAACTAAATTAAAGCTCATGTTGACTAACCCTAAAATCCAAGAAGTTTATTCTGAATTAAATGATAGAATGTCTTAAATTTCAAATTTAAAATGATCTCACTATTCAATTTGGACTCAGCTAAAGGTTAAGTCTTCCCACGCTAGACTTGGTCTAAAGACTGGCTGACCTAAAGCCTTAAATGACTAAAATTGGACTTATGATTCAATTCTTATGTTGGCTGACCAAGTATGTAATCAGGTTGAACATGACCTAAAGAGAATTGGCTAGGTTGGACTTAGGTTGAGCTTGGGTTAGGTAAACTTAGCCTGAATTAAACCTGAACCCTAATTAACTTGTTTTAATTATAAATTATTTTAAACATGATTTAAAAATTTTTAAACCACTGTTAATGGTTAAACATTCAATCAGAGAGAGTTTTACAATTTTTTTATAATTTTTATAATTTTTAATTTACATAAATATGTCGTTTCATTCAAAAATCAAAATACAAATGTAGAGAAACTAAAATGTCTTGGAAAAATCAGAGAATATTTCCCCAAGGTCATTTAATATTTCTGCCAAATTTCATATTTCTCCCACTTATATTTTAATTTTTATGATTTAAATACTCCATAACTTCAAAAATTAATTTAAAAATATTTACTTGATAATAAATTATGATTTAGGTTTTGAAAAATATTTCTCATTTTTCTGAGTTTATAACATCTTTCAGTTTATTTTTTTGAATTTTCTATAAAAAGTTACGTAATTTCAAAATTTAATTACAATTTTTGAAATAAAATAATAAAATAAAAAAAAAATTTAAGCATCTCCTCCCTCCCTCGCGCGACGCCCACAAAGTAGGTCCCGACGCATGCATGGAGAAAACCGACGGCCGAAACTTTCTGGAGTCCGTCCTCCGCCGATTCTCAACTAAATATTGCGTTCTTGGGCTCGTTTTGTTCAGCTCGAAGAGTATATCACATCCATACGGATACTTGAGTATTTTGTGATTTACTTTTCGATCTAGAAGGGAGGGAAGTTCGAGATTATTATTTCAATTTAAGAGATATATCTGAGCCTAAGAGGTTTGTCCTCAATTAGATTTGAATAAATAGGTCTTCCCGAACTTATCCAACTCCTCGTGGCGTCGTTTTGACGTAATTTTTGTGTCGGGTCGGAGGTTCGCCGGAATTTAGCTCGATTTCGGCTTTTCCGGCGACGTCGGCGTTTTCCGGCGAGGAAGGAGAAATGATAGCTGTTGTTGTGTGTGTGGAGAAAGAAATGAAGAGTTCTTGGGAAGAGATGGATCCTCCATGGGAGGATGATTGGTGGGCTTTTATAGGAGGAAGAAGAGAGGNAGAATCTCTACTGTCTCTCATCCTCAAACATGTGGGTTAGCTAAAGTTTCTAATAGAGAGATTAAACAAATATTTAAAAAGACTGTAAACCCTAGTAGAATAGATTGGTCCGCTAGACTGGATACCGCATTATGGGCTTACAGGACTGCTTATAAAACTCTTATTGGAATGACTCCACTGATTTTTGGAAAGACTTGTCACTTACCAATAGAATTGGAGCATAAAGCATATTGGGCGAAATGAATTCAAAGAATTTATTTATAATTTTAAAGATGCTGGTAAGAAGAGATTGTTACAATTGAATGAATTGGAAGAATTAAGAAATGGGTCTTATGATAATGACAGAATTTATAAGGAGAAATTAAAGTTATGGCATGATCGGAAGATTAACCAGAAGAACTTTGAACCAGGATAAGAAGTTTTACTTTACAACATTAGGCTGAAGTTATTTCCTGGGAAGTTGAAGTCTCGTTGGTTAGGAACCTTTATTGTGACTCAAGTTTATACTTACGGAGCTGTTGAAATTTAAGATCAGAAGACGGGAAATAGATTTAAAGTAAATGGAGACAGATTAAAACCATATTTTTAGGGTAAAATACCAAATTTTAAAGAGGTTTAAATAATCAGTCAACCTGAATGACACCTGAATAGGTCGGGCTGATGACATTAAACCAAACGCTTTATGGGAGGCAACCCATATTTATCTTTACTTTTATCACGATTATAGAAGTTTTTATTTGAATTTATCGTTATTTTGTGGTAGTATTAAGCTCTACTACTCTTATTTACCCATGAAACATCATAAAAATTGGATCCATAAAGAAAAATTGGAACGCATTCGGACCAGAGCGAAACTGTGCAAATTTTTCCTTGGGCGCCGATGGCGCCCTTAACGCAGCCAACGATGCGTTTTTCTTGAGAGTTCAAACAAAATTAATATAGAGGATCTTCGACGGTGCCTTCGACCCCACCGAAGGCTAGACCGGCGAATTGGCGGTGACTTTGGTTCAAATGGCGGTTTTTTACAGTTTTTGGGTGGGAATTGTCTTTTAAAACTCAAAAATTTGATTTCTAGTTCATATTTTTCTTCCAAATTTGAAGTGAAACTCTACCAATTTCATTCTTATGGCGTCCAATTCCCCTGATAATCCCAGAATGAGAGTTTTCAATCAGCAAAAGTTTATTAGTGCGGAAGCACAGTGAATCTTCAACAAGTTATTGACGAAGAAAAGATTGATCAAGGAACAAGGATTTGTAAATTGCGGATTGAATAATCCCACGATGGATATTGAAGAAATGATAGTGCGGTGAAGATGGGAAGTGTTGTGCTACACTACCGCCGTGGTGGTGGTTCAAGTGGTAAAAGAATTCTATATAAATTTACATGGAATCAACCAGAGAGTTGTTTATCTGCGATGAAGATGGATTACTTTCACTCCTGCTCGGATCAACAAATTATATATGATAGAGAATGTTCCTGTCTGCCACTATTCCAATTTCGTCCTAACGAGAAACTAGATGAATTAACTTTACTAATATTTAACGGACGAAACTGACGACTGGGAAACGAGAGAAAATGGGTATGTTAGTTTTTCTGCGACACTCCTAAATCCCATTTCAAAACATTGAAACTTTTTCATTTCTGCGAAACTGGTACCGACAATGAAGATCGGTAAAGTTTCTAAAGAAAGTGCCATTATGAATTACTGCATCCAAAGGGGACTGTCAATCGGCATTGGATCAATAATTGTGAAGTCGGTTTTGGGCCTGGTCGTTCATGGATCAACTTATGGGCTGGGACACCCCTCCAAAATTTTCTCACTTTGTAGTCAGTTCCAAGTGTCCTATGAAAATTAGGAAAAGGAACTGCTACCTTGGAAGCCTTTGGATCCAACTGAGAGATTTCCAATTTTTGAAGATGAAAATGACATGGCCATCATAGTAGATCAATCATCTCAGAATTGACTGCCAGTTCAACCCTTAGTCCCTGATAAGTCTTTGGTGATCCTGCGTCGAATCAAGAAATTGTAAAAGGAGGTACAAAATGTCATGAATGCGATTAATAATATTTCTGATTTCTTCAATCATCTAGACTGGAGGATGAAAGAACAATTTGAGCACTCTGAACATTTAGAAGATAGCTTAATACGACTGATGAGGAGGATGAAGTAAATAGAAGAGGATTCCACTGAAGAATTCCCATTTTGACCTTTCTACAACCTCTTTGTTCATGAGCAATCAATGGGTTATCTCAGAGGAGAATCTAGTACTGAGTCTGAGGATTAGTAGATTTATATTACTACCTATGTGTTTATCTATGTATTTTGATTTGAACTTTGCATTTGCTTTGCTTTAGAATTATTCTTTTAGATCTCTGTATAGTTGAGACTAAGCATATGATGTTTTATTTTTAGCATTTTGAGTGTTGTGGCTTGGATTGCGACACTAAATTAATGTGTTGAGATTGAGAAAATACCAAACATAGGTGTGTTATGTAACGTATATTGTACCCCTTGGAATTTATATATAAATGCGANGGCTAGTGTTGCTCAGCTAGGGTTTTTGAGACAATGAGGGTGGCTGGTGGCTACTCTTTGATGATTTCCTCCACTCGCTGTTTGGAGTTGGGTGGAAGAAATTTTTTGAACTTTAGTGCCTCACTTGGCTATTCTTTGGAACATTTTATTGCTTCCCTGGTTGACTAGTTTTTGAATTTTGAGTTTATTGTTTCATTCAGTTTTTCTTTTTGGATGGTTTTTTGTGGGTTCTTTGTTGGCCTTATCTCTTACTTTGGGGTTCATGAGATACTTTCTATGGCTCTCACTTGCTATTTTTAAACCCTCTACTATTTTCTATTAGGGGATTTGATTTTTTTCTCATTGCTACTTCTATTGATTTGGACACCAATATACAATGGACTAAAGTAACATTTGCTGATGTGGTTGGTTAAAGCTCTAACTTCCAAAGCTCAATGGAAGTAATGGCTTTCCTCACTGCCTTTCATTAGGGGGTAGATAATGGAGAACTGCCTTTTGTTTAACCACTTTACAAAAAGTTAGGGAAACCTGCAGCTATCTTCTTTGAAGCTAAAATACATTCACTCTCATCCTCATTCAAATTTACACTGATTGGTAAATTCCAATATAGCCATCTAAAGATGGAGGTCATTAGAAATTACTTTGAAGATCCGAAACTCCTTAGTGAGTGGAAAGTTGGATTGGTTGATGGAAGACATATGTCCATTCACCTATCCCGAGAAGAAGACTACACCAGACTATTTGCCAAACAAATTTTGTATATTGAAGAAATGACAATAAAGCTACTAAAATGGTCCCCTAAATTTGACCCCAGTAAGGAACCTCCCATAGTTCCTATTTGGTTCAAACTTCCAGGGCTTAAATTGAATTTCTTTCACCTCCAAGTGTTGTTTACAATTGGAATAGCTTTGGGCAAACAATTCAAACATGATGTGCCAACTTATAATCTCTCAAGACCCTTTGCTGCTAGAATTCTAGTTGAAAGGGACATAACCCTTCCTGAAGTGGATGAAATATGGCTAGGAACAACTCACAATGGTTGCTGGCAGAAGATAGTCATGTAACAGAAACCATATTACTGCACACACTGAAAAATGTTTGGTCGCTCCAAAACTAGATGCTTCAGGCTCCATCCAAAGGCTAGAACAAATTTCAAAACTCAAGGACCCTCTTCCTTTCGTACAGTTGCACACAAGCAACCTGTAATTAGAAGGTCTACTGAAGACCCAAATATGTTCATAGAACCAATTATTGATACTGCATCTCAAGGTGTGATGAAAGTACCCATTTCTGATAACACCCTTCCAACAATTGAAGCTAATTTGGAATAGGTTAATCTAAGAACTCCCACAGACTAGCTGACAGCCACAGTACCTAAGGATACAACTCTCTGTCTCCCTGAGGATCCTTCCACTCCAACTTAAATTCTTCCTTCCTCTGATAGCATTACTCTTGTGGAAAATGTTGTAGACCACTTGGATAAAATAATCAAAGAAAAACCCTACAAGCCTTCTTTATCATCTATAACAGTCACATATCCTGTCATCAACAATGAATTATTGCATAATAATGAGCAGTTGGATCATTGTAGGAATGGTCCTACTCCCCTCAATGTGGTTTATGAAAATTGCAATGATAATTCACCTGCTATTGCTGCCCTTCACAGAGATTTGGAAGAGGGATGGTAGCTGCAGAAAGCCAAGAAAAAGAAGAAACAAGTCAATTCTAATCCACAAGGAGAAACTATTGTCTTAGAAGCTGAGAGTTCTTACTCCACAAGAAGAGATTCCCTCACAAGACTCACAAGGAGGAGATCCAAATTACCTCATCATGATTAATTTTCTTTGTTGGAATATTAGGGGAGTGGCTCACCCACTCTCTCTTAAAAGACTCCTTCATCTAAATAAAAAACACAAATTATTGTGCATTGCTATTCTTGAACCTATGGTTCATAAATATCTTAAAAAATCTTAAGCCAATTTCATTGGTTTTCCCATTATTACAACTGTACTAATAAAATCCGGATCTAAAAAATGAAATAACCTGGTTTATCCACATGGATAATCCACAATTTGTGCATTTCACGTTTGATGCTGCTAGCAAATCAGAACTCACTACTATATCTATGCTGGTTGTAACAAGAATGATAGAAGAGCCCTTTGTCAAGAGCTTATTAACATTGGAAACAATATAACCTCCCCTTGGTTAGTGGGAGGAGATTTCAATTGTGTGGCTGAAATTTCTTAAAAAAGAGAAGGTAGGTCTCCTAAGCTCCTCAAGCTGACACAATTTAGTCACAATATCAAATCTGCTAACCTTCTTTATCTTGGACTCCAGAGGGATTGCTTTACTTCGAAGAGAGGACAAATTTGAGAAAGGTTGGATAGATTCCTAGCCAATGACCTATGGTTCCAAGAATTCCTGCATACCTCTGTACACCACTTATCCTTAGTTTGGTCTGACCACTGACTCTTGCTTGTTTATATCACTGCCACCCCACCCAAAGGCCCTAACTCCTTTAGATTTCAAAACATGTGGACTGAACATCCTAAGTTTCTTAACCTGATTAAAGAGCATTGGAATACTTCACATCAATCCAACCCCCTTTTCAGATTGTGGCAATTGCAGAAAACGATGGCTCATTCTCTTAAGCAATGAAATTGGAATTGTTTTGGGAATGTGTATGAAGAATTGGAGAATGTTGAGAAAAATCTGGCAACCATGGAAGTGAAATTGGGACTGGAAATGTCAGTGAAGCTACTCTGATGGCAAGTGCTGAAAAGGTTCTTCTGGCTATAGAAAGAGTGGAATTGTTTCTTAAATAGAAGGCTGCCATTAACAGATTCATGGGTGGGGACAAGAATAAAAAATACTTTCATGCTTGTATTAATAACAGTAGGAAATGTAACAATATTCACAGGATCCAAGATGCTCAAGGAAATTGGATCAACAACTATAAGGGTATTACAAGGAATGTTGTAGAGTTCTTTCAAAATCTCCTCATTGCACCTCAATTCACCCCTACACAAGTGAATCCTCAATTCTTCCAGGAAGAACTAGTTTATAATCAGGAACTCCAACTAACCTTCATTCCAACTGAATCTGAAATCTGGGATGTTCTCAACACTATTGATAGTTCTAAAGTAGCTGGTCCTGATGGATATACAATTTCTTTCTATAAAAAAGCTTGGCCCATTATCAAGGAATATGTGGTGACTGCTATCCAAAGCTTCTTCAATGGAACCCCTCTCCCCAATTACTTTTCTTCTTCTAGCTATGTACTCATCCCTAAAACTGCTGAAAGCCAAAACTAGAATCAGTACATACCTATAAGTCTTACTTCTATTTTCAGCAAGCTCATTAGCAAAATTATTGTAGCCAGGTTAAAACCCCATTTAAACCATCTCAAAAAACCCAACCAGGCAGCTTTTGTCAAAAGTAGAACCATCTCTGAAAATGTGTTTCTAGTACATAAGTTACTAATGGATATAGATCACCAATGTAGAGGAGGAAATCTCATTTATATATTGGATCTAAGAAAATCTTATGATACTATTGACCTCACTTTTGGTTGAGGTTTAGTTTTTTCCTCTTTAATAGCCTTTGGTCTAGTAATAGGACTTTCCTATTGACTATTCATAAAAAACTAGAAAAGGCACCCTCACCATTAGAAATCCCAAACTCTTCTCTACTCAACTTGAACTTGCACATGTTGGTCTCATCCTCTAAATAATTAGTAGGTGGGTTCACTATGGGGGAAACTCAAGATGAGTCACCTTTAGGACTGCTAGACCTTAAGGTTGACCCTGGTTGTTGGTCTGGAGCTAAGGCACTCACTACACTCACTACATTCATCTACACTCACTACACTCATCTACACTCACTTCACTCACTACACTCATCTACACTCACAATCACTCACAACCCTAGCTCAAATTTCTAGTGTAGATCCCTTGATCTTTTTGGGATACTCATGTAGATGGTCTCCTAAACCTACTAGCCCTAGTGCTATGGTTTGGCTAAGACGACTATATAGAGGACCCAAAATGAGGTTTCCACTGGTCCATGGCTTGCTGGTGATGGTTGGTACCTCAAATCTACCAAAATACCCATCTTGGCCTTTTACCCCTAAACACCACCAAATTACCAAAATAGCTCTCTTGGGCCCAAAATCCCAAAAATTCCAAAATTTCCTAGAAAATCCCAATATATCCCAAATATTCTCAATTTGATTTCTCTCAACTACCACATGACCCAATTTGGCCAACTTGACCACCTTTAACTAAAATCCCTAAATTTGCATTCAAAGACCTAAAATTCCCCAAATTCAACAATTTGATCTCAATTGGCCCTAATTCCCATCCCAAACTCAAATTAACTTTTGGTATGACCAAATTTAAGCAAATCTAAGCCTAATTGGCCCATGATTTGAGGCCAATTTTGATTTGGGTCAAAACCTTAATTTTGATCATATGACCTAATCTCACGAAATTGAAACTATAGCCTAGTCAATTGGTCTCAATTAATGTTGAAAAATATTTATAACATTCCTATACATCAAAATAAGCCATGAATTAGTTTTGGTGAAGTCTCAAATCCATTTGATTTTGGCCTAAATCTAAAATTCCCAAATTTAGCCCCAAATTGGCTAAGTCCCCAAATTTCACCCAATTGATTGCCTTAACCGCCAAATTGGCATCCAATTCATGTTGAAAACTCTTCATAAGATACTAATTGACCATTTTCTCTATTGAACATTCTCAACAATTAATTTGGACTTAGCCCAAGGCTAACGCAAGCTAGACCTAAGCCTAGCCCAACATTCCCTCAAATTGACCCTTCAATTGAGCTCAAAACCACTTCCATTCTTCACCAAAGTTGTTTATTATGATCATCTACACTAAATGCAACAATCAATTGAGCCAATTGACATGGCTAACCTAGCCCAAACTATGATCATCTAAACCAAATGAAATAATCAATTGAGCCAATTGACATGAATAACCTAGCCCAAACCCAAGTTTTGTTTTCAAATTGACCTTTCAATTGGGCTCAAAACCATTTCCATTCTTCACCAAAGTTGTTCCTTGTGATCATCTACACCAAATGCAACAATCAATTAAGCCAACTGACATGGCTAACCTAGCCCAAACCCAATCTACACCAAATTCAACAATCAATTGAGCCAATTGACATGGCTAACCTAGCCCAAACCCAAACCTTTCAATTGAACTCAAAACCACTTCCATCCTTCATCAAAGTTGTTCCTTGTGATCATCTACCATTCAATTGAGCTCAAAACCACTTCCATTCTTCACCAAAGTTGTTCCTTATGATCATCTACACTAAATGCAACATTTATTTGGGCCAATTGACATGGCTAACCTAGCCCAAACCCATGTTTTGGTCATTTGCACCCACTTGGGCTCATGCACTAAATGTGACCTAACCACCCTAAAGTCACCAAATTAACTCCACCACAACCATTAGTTGGACTTAGTGACCAGTACAAATACCATGAAACCACCTAAATCAAGCCATGGACCAAAGGTCCCTCAAATTAAGGGATATTATTTCCAAAAATACACATGCTTAAGATATCTTTGCCAAATCAAAGCACATTTGCATTAAATACATGCTTAAGATATCTTTGCCAAATCTACATGCTTAAGATATCTTTGCCAAATCAAAGCACATTTGCATTAAATTGTTGTGATGGATTCCTCAGGGTTCCCTGAACTCCTAGCAACCTCCCCCTGGCCGGCCGGCTAGCCTAGTGGTTGGAAAAGCCCAAACCGAGAGCCACTCCCATGGCACCTCACACAAATCAAACCTAGAGGCCAGCTCATCCAAATAAAATTGAAGAGCTCATCTGCCCTCCACCTAAGCACCACAATGTACCCAAACTTATGCCTTGAGAGCCACCCCATGGTCATTTTTATAAAAAACTCACCTCCCACGGTCTTGGGAGGTGTGCTAAAATTTTCTTAGAGAGGCCTCTACGAACTTCACACAGAGCTTCCCTAAGATCCCCTAAGTGCATTCCGACTATTTTCCCTCATTAATTTCCATTGTTGGAGCTAAATTTTGAGCTTGAAACCTTGACGGAAACCAGGACAGAACCAAATACACTTCCACACTCCACCAATCTTCAATTGCTTGTGCCCATACATTCACAGCAATAAAAGAAGCCAAAGCCCCATCAAGTTACCCTCTGAAATAGCCTCCACCATAGCTCTAGACCAACACCTGAAATCGAGCTTGATCGAATTCATACATAGGCCTTACAACAAGACTAGGGACTCAATCCTTAGCCTCCTTAGACCCCAACAAATGTACCGAGCACCTGTGATTGAAGCCTCCCTTCTCAGAGCAAAGGTATAAAACTTCTCTTCCTCTAGAGCTTATTTTGATTCTCCATCTACTTAGGCTTGATTTCATGGTACATTAACCATATAGATATGTTCATCTCACTTAGATGAGTCCATAAGAGCAAACCCGAGGTGATTTGGTTGAGTCTAGGCTGAGATCTTAGGGTTTTAGTGTGGACGGTCATGGGATCATTCTATCGGGGATGATGACGGGGAGTCGTCCGATCGCGTGTGTGTCACATAGACGGAGGAGATCGAGCTGGACAGCGCTTCACGACATAAACCGCGGGCCGAGTCAGCAGCTATGTGGACGGTGGCGTCCAACCAGAGTGCGCCACACATGCCTTTGGAGCTGCCTAGGATCTAGTCAGCACGCGCGGTTTAAATAGATAAATAGGGCTTTTTTTATTTATTTAAATACCCTTAACTTAGAAAATTTATAACTTTGTGTGGAAAAATCACAAAAATAAAATAAAAATACGCTCTTGCTCAGTGAATAGAGGAGAACAACGTGAAATAAATTTCAAGACCATGTTATGCATATTTTATTTTTAATTAATTAAACACTATTTTGAATCATTTGATTCTCCATGCATATTGATACATCACCTTAGCTTAAAACTTTGGCATGTTGCAACCTCTATCTAGGGAAATATCCTCTGATTTTTCCAAAGTCAGAGGAGGTTCCTATATAGAGATCCATATTTTTCAAGTTATATTCCACATTATTTCCTTAAAATAATCATGGAAATTAGTTATTGATTAGAAAATCATCAGAAAATTTTGGAAGGTCCGCCATGACTAGAGAAGCCTTTGGAAATAATTTCATGGGTCAAGTCATTTAAAATGCAAATTAATCTTGGAAAATTTAAACATTTAAATGACTTGATTTTTAATCTCCACTGTGATTTATGATCCATAGAACTCATCATTCATGGTTCAAGTCATTTAAAATGCCCTTAAATTTTACAAATACTAAATCACTAAGATAATTAATTTTGGAAAATTTAAACATTTAATTAAAATGCACTTAAATTTTACAAACACTAAATCACTAAGATAATTAATTTTGGAAAATATAAACATTTAAATGACGTAATTTTACATCTCCACTGGATTCTACAATAAAATGTTCCAAATTTGAACCAATCCCCTTTCACACCTCTACGTTCGATTGTTGAAGAGTTCCACCCTTTGAAATTCCTTGAAGATAATATTTCTTGATTTTTATCGGGAGTCTTCTTAAGTGATGGAAAAGTCCTACCCTTTGAAATTCCTTGAAGATAATATTTCTTGATTTTTATCGAGAGTCTTCTTATGTGGCTTTGGTCATTTAAGATGTAATTAACTATAGGGGCTTGCCCTTATAGGAAGCATGTCCGAATCCAGCTTAATATAAACTCTACTTAATCCTTTATATTAAATAGGGNTATATTAAATAGGGGAACTTGTTGGAAAATACAAAGGTTTCGCAGACCAAACGGATGTCATACTGTCGGCACTATTTTTTTCTGTGTGGGGTTTTGCTCATAAGAAACTGTCGGTCATCAGAATTGAAATCCCGTTGCTCGCTTTCGGAAGAACGTTTTAAAAATTTTTACTTTTGAAAAAGATGAAGTCAAACTGACCCCATAATTTTCATAGTTTAGATGAAAAAACACTTTACCTCAAATCTCCTGTATCTATCCCGAAGGATGAACACAAGAGTTGAAGGTGAGGCTTGATCGAATAATTTAAAGAAAGTTATGACATCTGTTTGGTCTGTGAAACCAATGTATTGGCCGACAAGTTCCCCTATTTAATATAAGGTATTAAATAGGGTTTATATTATGCTGGGTTCGGGAAAAGCTTCCTATATGGGCAAGCCTCTATAGTTAATTACATCATAGATAACTGAAGTTACCTAAGAATACTCTCAATAAAAATCAAGAAAAATTACCTTCAAGGAGTTCAAATGGTAAGGACATTTCAAAGATATTGGACTAAGAAATGTAAAGGGGTTGGCTCAAATTTGGAACATTTTGTTTTGGAGTACAAAGGAGGAAACACTAGAGGATGTCACGGATCCAAAGGAGAACTTCAGTGACTTACCAAGATATCCTATTATTTGGTTTTAGTTTTGGAGGAGAGATATTTAAGTATTTCATCTTGCCAATTTTTATTTATTTAGAGCTTACATTTGTGTGAAGCAACCAACACAAATTGCCTGAAAGATATGAGGATTTAAGTTGTGACAAACGACTACCTCGGAGTCCTAAGACGAGTTTAGGGCTTATGTTATACAATATGGTTGTACAAAGACCTAAAAAATATGTTTGAGGATTTATGTTGCACTAGGAAAACAACCTCAAATTCCTATGGTTTTGTTGTTTTAAACCTAAGGAAGGAATGTATTAAGGTAGATCCTCTTGTTGTTGAAGATGGTCGGGCTGCCCACCATGTAAGCTCCAAGTTCCTCGTTGTAGCAGAGTTTAAGTTTTCTAGGTAATTTGGTTATAGTGTCAAATCAGGTGACCCTATGGTTGAAGTTTTTTTTTTAATTTTATTATGGGAATATTAAAGTTGATTAAAGCGACACCGGTCAAGATCCCATGGTTCCATCGTCCCGGCACCACACATTAAAGTTGATTAAAGCGACACCGGTCAAGATCCCACGGTTCCATCGTCCCGGCACCACTAAGTCTATTGGAATCACTTAGTCCAAATGAACTTACTAAACTCAACTTAATGAGTTCCATAATTCTATTTGAATCACCTAGTCCAAATGAATTTACTAAACTCACTTTAATGAGTTCCATAATTTCATTTAGACCGTGGGAAACCTCGTTAGCAACCGTAGGTTACCTTCTCCGAGGGATTCCCGATCATCCGATAGAGACGTCTTAATTTAGTTGCAATTTTAGTTTTGTGTCGAGGGTTCCCGATCTTCCAATAGAGATGGCCTCGTTAGCAACCGTAGGTTACCTCCTCCGAGGGGTTCCCGATTTTCCAATAGAGACAATATTTATCGTAGGTTACCTCCTCCGAAGGTTCCCGATCTTCCAATAGAGACGTTTTAATTTAGTTGAAGTGTCAGTTTTGTGTTGAGGGTTCCCGATCTTCCAATAGAGATGGCCTCGTTAGCAACCGTAGGTTACCTCCTCCGAGGGGTTCCCGATTTTCCAATAGAGACAATTAATTTAGTTGAAGTTGTATTTTGTGTGATGTTTGTGATTAAATTTTGTCCGATAGAGACTTTTTAATAAGTTGTAGTTTTATGTGATGTTTCTTCCCGATCTTCCAATAGAGACATATTAATTTAGTTGAAGTTGTATTTTGTGTGATGTTTGCAATAATTTCATTTAGACCGTGGGAAGCCTCGTTAGCAACCGTAGGTTACCTCCTCCGAGGGGTCAGTTAGGATCCTACGGTTCCCTCGTTCTGGCACCACTATTTTCTATTGGATTCACTTAGTCCAGCAATCTTAATGAGTTCCATAATTTCATTTAAATCGTGGGAAGCCTCGTTAGCAACCGTAGGTTACTCCCTCATTCCGGCACCACTATTTTCTATTGGATTCACTTAGTCCAAATGAACTTACTAAACCCATCTTAATGAGTTCCATAATTTCATTTAAACCGTGGGAAGTCTCGTTAGCAACCGTAGGTTACTTAATGAATTCCTATAATTTCATTTAGACCGTTGGAAAACTCGTTAGCAACCGTAGGTTACCTCCTCCGAGGGTTTCCGATCTTCCAATAGAGACGTTTTAGTTTAGTTGAAGTTGTATTTTTGTGATGTTTGTGACTATTTTCTATTGGAATCACTTAGTCCAAATGAATTTACTAAACTCAACTTAATGAGTTCCATATTTTCTATTGGAATCACTTAGTCCAAATGAATTTACTAAACTTAACTTAATGAGTTCCATTATTTCATTTAGACCGTGGGAAGCCTCGTTAGCAACCGTAGGTTACCTCCTCCGAGGGGTTCCCTTCCGATAGAGACGTTTTAATTTAGTTAAAATTGTATTTTTTGGTGATATTTGTGATTAAATTTTGCATCCGATACCGTGGGAAGCCTCGTTAGCAACCGTAGGTTACCTCCTCCGAGGGATTCCCGATCTCCGATAGAGACTTTTTAATAAGTTGTAGTTTTATGTGATGTTTTTCCCGAATCTTCCGATCGTTTTAATTTAGTTGAAGTTGTATTTTTAGTGATGTTTGTGATTAAATTTTGAGTTGTATTAGTTGAAGTTGTATTTTTTGTGATGTTTGTGATTAAGTTTTAAGTTGTCTTATATTTTTGAAATATTGTGAGGTATTTTTATTTTAAATTTTGTTTTTTTTATTTTGGTTTTGGTTTTGTTTTGTTTTTTAACATGCAAATGTTTTTTTTATGTAGTAAGTATAGTACAAGCATAAAAGAAAAGTATAAGAAAGACTGTAAAATGCTATAAACTGTAAAAGTGTACCTGACGAGTCTTCTCGTTCCACCACCCGAAACTCAAAATGCATGTCAGAGCATTNTATTGGGTTCATTGAAACTTTATTATTTTACTTAATAATTCATCCTAGGAACAACCTGATGCTCATTAAACATTGATGTCTTGATTATTCCCCAAGAATAAGGTAAATGTCAATTATCTTTTAATTTGAAGATTATGTTGGTGAAGACCCTTTAGGAGACAAATTAGTGTTATTAAAGACACTTAACCAAATTTTTAGTCCTAATTGGACTTATGGTGTTTAAAATAAGTTTAATTTTGTTGATTTTTCTAATCCTCTTTATCAAGTGAATTTTAACTTAAGTTCACCACTAAGTCCTTAAGACCTACATGAATGTGTTAAGTGTGTGTATTGATTTTGAAAAAGATTTAAAACTTTAAGTGAACATTATCGGGATCATTTAAACATAATTTTGATTATCAAATATGGGTGTTAAATCATTGATTTCCAAAGTTATACCCCTAAATTCAAAAGTCATTTTATGCTAATGAAGTTTCCAAAATTTTGATAATTATGGAAATTATTCTTTTAAATTTGACAAAGTGAAGTGGGTTTCTACCAATTAAGCCCATTTTTTATTGAAAATCATCAAATGAGTTAATTAATATCAGAAATTACCCATTTCCCATTTTGATTAAGCCTAAATGTTCATTAAGGCCAAAATATCCAAAATTACAATTTTGCCCCTAAGGGTCCAAGCTTTCATAATTTGTCAAATTAAAGCCAAATGACTTTGAGATTTTTATGCAACCCTACTGTTAGGAAAATTAAGACATCAGAGGAAAAAATGTGAATTTTCACAATTTAAATTAATTCATATAATTATTTTCATGCAAAAATGTGCATTTTCAAGGAAAATTCCAAAAGATAATTAAGACAACTCTTTAATCACTTGAAATTTTTATGTAAGCTAGCCTTAGACCAGAAAGTCATTTGGCCAAAATTTCATGATTTTTTGAATTTTTTGTGGTTTATTAAGATTAATTGAAATTTTGGGGACTTTAATAAAAATCAAATATTTCATATGTTAAAAAATATGTTTTAAATTTTTGGAAAATCTCTCTGAGGCCAGGGAACCCAGAAAAATTTATTTTCTATTTTTCTGATTTTTATTTGATTTTTTAGAATTATTTTGGTGAAAATTTTATTTTTAAGCCTTAAAATATTTTAAGGTTTAAAAATAGATATTTTTATTTTTAGACCTTGGAAAAAATATTCCAATGATTCCTAAGTGTTTAGAAAATAATTTGGACATTTTTCATGAGTTTAATATTTTATGATTTTTTTATTGTTTTTTAATTATTAAAAATAACCTAAAAATCAAGTTTTTATTTTAAATATATTTTTATTTTAATTAAATCCCCTTGATATCAGAGAACTCAAAAAACTAAGTTTCATAATTTTTAGAGTTATATTTTGATTTTGAAAATTATTTAAATGTTAAATTTGATGATGATCTTCAAAAATCCATTAAAAATATCAAATAATCTCAAAATCCTTTGAAATTTTTATGGTGAGTTTTCTGAATCATGAGCCACAGTGGAGAATAAAAATCAAATAATTTTGATCTTTATATTCTCCAAATTAAATGTTTTAAGCAAATTGAGGTTTGCTCAAAACAGGGATGTTTTGATTCTTAAAAATCATGAAATTATTTCCTAAGACTACTCTAGCTATAGGGAACTTATATGAATTTTTGTATAATTTTCTAAGCCATATACAATTTTCTATAATTATTTGAATAGAAAATGCATAAAAACTTAACAAATTAAGATATCTATCTAGAGATCTCCTATGTCTTTGTAAAAATGCTCAAATTGTGCACCTAAACAAAGGCTACAACATATAAAAATTTGGGGTCATGGTGATAATCCAATATGAATGGAGAATTGAAAAACCCCTAACCCTAATTCATTTTTTTAAAATAATTTATGCATCAAATTAATGTGAAAATAATTCCACATGGTTCTCCTCTATTCACTGAGTAAGAGGGTATTTTATTTTATTTTTATGAATTTTCTATACAAAAATATGGATTTTTTAAGTTTAGGAGCTATTTTCTGAATTTATTAAATATCCTATTTATTTATTCAAACCGCGGGTTGACTGGATCATCAGATCCGTCGAAAAGCCACGCGGCGCGCTCCTATTCGACGTCGCCTTCTGACTCAGCTGCCACCCGGCCCGCTGTATCGTCCCGGATGATCATCCGGCTTGATCTCCTCCGTCCATTCAATAGACGCGCGAATGGACGGCATCCGTTCATCATCCCCGATGGCCTTAACCGAGAGCCGTCCATTTTAAAACTTTAATATCTCTCTCATTTCTTAATGGATTTTGNTTGATGATCTTTAAAAATCAATAAAAAAATATCAAATAATCTCAAATTCCTTTGAAATTTTTATGGTGAGTTTCTTGACTCAGAAGCCACAGTGGAGAACAAAAATCAAGTGATTTTGATCTCCATGTACTCCAAATTAAATGTTTTAATTAAATTAGGTTTTGTTCAAAAGAGTGCTATTTTGATTTGTAAAAATCATGAAATTATTTCCTAAGACTACTTTAGCCATAGGAAACTTATGTGAATTTTTGTAGGATTTTCTAAGCCACATGCAATTTTTTATAATTATTTGAATAGAAAATGCATAAAAAATTAGAAAATTAAGATCTCTGTCTAGAGATCTCCTATGTATTTGGAAAAATGCTCAGATTGTGCACCTAGACAGAGGCTACAATAAATAAAAATTTGGGGTCAAGGTGATAATCAAATATGAATGGAGAATTGAAAAACCCCTAACCCTAATTAATTTTTTAAAAATAATTTATGCATCAAATTAATGTGAAAATTATTCACATGATTCTTCTCTGTTCACTGAGCAAGGAGGTATTTTTATTTTATTTTTATGAATTGTTTATGCAAAGATATGGATTTTTGGAGTTTAGGGGCTATTTTCTGAATTTATTAAATACCTATTTATTTATTCAAACCGCGGGCTGACTGGATCATCGGACCACGCGGCGCGCTTCTATTAGATGCCGCCTTATGACTCAGTCGCATCATCCCGGATGATCATCTGGCTTGATCTCCACCGTCCATTCAATACACGCGAGGATGGACGACATCCGTTCATCGTTCCCGATGGCCTTAATCGAGAGCCGTCAATTTTAAAACCTTAATATCTCTCTCATTTCTTAATGGATTTTGATGATTATTTTCTTAAATTGTTCATCTTGAAGAGACAAACACATCCATATGGTAAATGTACTATGAAATTAAGCCATTATAAATTGAGAGCTCGTGAAGGCTCGGGAGAGTAAGTGAGGTTATACCTTTGCTCCGAGAGGTTTAGCCTCAATCAGAGATTCTTCACACCTTCGTTGTAAAGGCTCAGGATAGTGAGTAAGGTTATACCTTTGCTCTGAGAGGTGTAGCCTCAATCAGAGATTCTTCACACCTTCGTTATAACGTGAGTTATACCTTTGCTCCGAGAGGTGTAGCCTCAATTAAAGATTCTTCAAACCTTCGTTATACAGGGATGAAGCCTATGGCTCTGGTGTAAAGCCTATGTATGATTTTGACCACAGCCGATTTTTGGTGTTGGTTGAGAGCTATGGTAGAGGCTATTTCAGAGAGGGAATTGATGGGGGTTTGGCTTCTTTCACTGTTGTGAAGGTGTAAGACCAATTTATTTGAAGTTTGGTGTTGTGTAAGTTGGGATTGAAGTTTGTCCTGGTTTCGGGCAGGAATTCAAACCCAAAATTGGATTTCTATGGTGGAATTGGGAGAGGGAAGTGGATTGGAATGTACTAAAGGACTCTTAGAGAAGCTCTCTGAGGAATTTGGTAGGCCTTAGTGAAAAATTTTTTACCACACCCTATTCATGGTCGTGGGGTAGTTTTTTAAGAAATTGGCCAAGGGGAAGCTTGGCTGGCCAATTGAGGGGTTAGCCCCACTGCTTAGGTGTCAAGCAGAGGAACTCTCAGCTCAATTTGGGCTGAGGTGGCCTCTTGGCATGAATTTGGGTATTGTCCATGTGAGGGCTCACGGTTTTGGGCTTTAGTTTGGGTTAAAGTGATTAACCAAGGGTTGGATCATGGTTAAAGCTTATAATGAGCAGTAAAATTGTCACCATAGGGTATGGACATGTGGTATGGCAAGTACCTTGATTTAACCTTCTTATTATCCCTTTAAGAATTTAAAAAAAAAATTTTACGCATGAGATAAATATCAAGCTTAACCATGGGTTGGTGTCTGGATTTAAACTCAACCCTAGAGTCTAGGATGAGTTATGGTAAAGCTCATTTGACCATACCAAGCTTTGGTTTGGGTTAGAGTCTAGGATGAGTTAAGGTAAGGTTCATTTGACCATACCAAGCTCAATTGGTTTGGATTGATGAGTTATGGTAAGGCTCATTTGACCATACCAAGCTTAATTGATTTGGATTTGGCCATAAGTCCAAAAAGGTGCACATGACCAAATCTTGTGTTTGGACTAGGTTAGACATGTCAATTGGTGCAATTAAATATGGAATTTGGTGTAAGAGACCAAGAGGAACAACTTTCATGAAGGGTGAAAGTCATTTTGAGGTCAATTGGTTAATGAATTTGGTGGATTTTTGATTTTTGACCCATTTTAAGCATGTTGGGCTAAGTTTGGGTCAAACTTGGGCTAGCCATGGGATAAGTCCAAATTGATTGTTTTGTTTAGTGTAAAACATCATGATGAACAACTTTCATGAAGGATAAAAGTTATTTTGAAATCAATTTGGTAATGAATTTAATGGATTTTGATGAAATTTGGATTTAGACCCAAATTAGGCATATGGGGCTAATTTGGGTCAAACTCGAGCTAGCTTTGGACTAATCTCAAATTGATTGTTATGTTTGGTCCCAAATTGACCTCACAAAGGATTTTCAACAAAAATTGGATGCCAATTTGAGGTTTAAGGTATTCAATTGGGTGAAATTTGGGGACTTAGCCAATTTGGGGCTAAATTTGGGAATTTTGGATTTAGGGTGGGTGAAATTTGGGGACTTAGCAAATTTGGGGCTAAATTTGGGAATTTTGGATTTAGGCCAAAAATTAAATGGATTTGAGGCTTCACAAAGGCCCATTGATTATTGATTTTGATGGGTAAGAATTTTGTAAAGATTTTTCAATATTAATTGAGGCCAATTGACTAGGCTATGGGTTCAATTGGGTGAGATTAAGTCATATGGTCAAAATTGAGGTTTTGACCCAAATCAAAATTGGGCTCAAATCATGGACCAATTAATATGGTCAAAATTGGGGTTTTGACCCAAATCAAAATTGGGCTCAAATCATGGACCAATTTGAGCTGGATTTGGTTTAGTTTGGTCATATCAAAAGTTAGTTTGATTTTAGGATGAGAATTTGGGTCAATTAAGCTCAAATTGAAAAACACTTGGGATGTATTTGGGGAATTTTGAGTTTTTAAAGGGCAATTTGGGGATTTTGGTTAAAGATGGTCAAATTGGCCAAATTAGGTCACGTGGTAATTAAAAGAAATAAAATTAGGAATATTTGTGATTTATTGGAATTTTTTGAGAATTTTAGAATTTTTTGGATTTTGGGTTAAAGAAGGGTCCCAAGGGCAGTTAGGTAATTTAGGGGTGTCTGGGGCAAAAGACCCAAGATGAGCATTTCAAGTAGAATTGAATAGATATCCTTTCTAAATGAACCATGGATCAAAGAAATCCCCATTTTGGGTCCTCATATATTGGTCTTAACCGTGGTATTGTAAGGGTATTGTGTACCTTAGCTTCAAATCAACACCAGGGTCAATCCTAAGGCCAAGTAGCCCTATAGGAACTCTTCTTGAGTTCTCTCATAATGATCTTACCTACTAAGTGCTAGAGGTTAGGATCAATATGTGGAACTTCAAGTTGAGTAAAGAGAAGAGTTTTGAGTTTCTAATGGTGAGGGTACATTTTGTAGTTTTCTAACACTAGTCAATAGGGAAGTCCTATGGCTAGACCTAGGCTACTAAAGAAGTTTCTAAACCTCAACCAAAAGTGAGGTCAACACATACTTTCCTTAGTTTATTTGATAGAGCCTCATCCTCAAGTCTTGTGTTTATCCTTTGGGATAGATACAAGATTTGAGGTACAGTGCTCTTTCATTTTAAACTATAAAAAATATGGGGTCAGTTTGATTTCATACTTCAACATTCTTCCGAAGCGGGCAACGTGATTTTAATTCCGGCGATTGACAACTTCTTAGGGGAAACTCCCCTCCAACGCTGATAGCTTCTGGTGACTCCGCTGTGGACGTGCATTTATCTCCATACAAATCAAGAAATATTATTTTCACACATCTGTAATATGTCCATGTCCCACTTGGGCCAAATTACCCTTCTTCCATTGTCATAATTTACCCATTTCTATCATGAGAAAGTACAGCTAAGTCTTTGGACTTCAGGACCAGCTGTTCAACCATCTTTGAACAGAGGGGTTTAGAAGACCATTAAGGACTCTTTATATTTTCAAGTGGGGTCGGATCCCCAATAGGTTTGTCGGTGGACTAATCCCACCTGGGCATTCTTTGCCACTAATTGGGTCCCGCACTAGGTCCTAATTTTTCACATCTAAATTTAATTTTCTATTCCACAAATTAAACCAAATCATGTTGTGCTGCACGCACTTTAAAACTTTCTTGCATTAATTAAATTTTACACCTTTTTAAACAGAGATGTTAAAAAATACCCAAAAATTAAGACCCGCCTGATCTACAGATCATCCTCTATTTTTCAGTGCTTGCATTAAAGATTACAAGGTTTTTGGCCATGTAGATAACCCTAAAACTTTTTGTTTTAAAGCCTGCTGTGATGGCCTACCCAACGCTGAACTTTTCCTGCAACCTGCCAACGGATCGCAACGCCCGTAACGTCGCTCCCATCATCAAGTTCAAAGCTGGATTTGAAGACCTCGAGGTTATCCCTGGGAAAGCCCCATTCGTAGTGATGTAGTCTGCAAAATTTAGTTTAAAATGCCTTCAGGACTTCCTTGCCTACAAGAAGGATAAAGCTACTACCATCAAGCCTGCTATCCCTGCTGCTACTAAGGGGAAAGAGGTGATGGTCGTTGAAGAACTGACTGAAGGGTTAATTGTCCCACCACTTGTGTTTGAAATCAGGTCGAGCTCAAGGACTGTACCTCTGACCCAAACTCAAAGGAGGAACCATAATAGAAGAATTCAGAGGTCCGTCAAAGCCCAGACTCCTGAGAACACACCCGTTGAGGAGGATCCTTATCAAATTGAAAAGGTACTACCAGAAATTTATCCACTCCTACGAGGGAGTAGATTCCATCCTCTGACAGATACTGATGGATATGAGAGTATCCGGAAGATTGCTGCCGCATTATCATAACTCCGTGAACACAATGAGGAGGGAAAGAAATTCATTCCCAACACCCGAGTTAGTGCAGTTTTTCAGAAGACTTGCTACTAAAGAAGGATGTTCTGTTGGTGAATTACTTAATCGAGTGGGACATATGATTTCCCCTCGTATGAAAAAGGAAATTTTGAAGGATGTTAAGTCCATTAGAAAGTTTCGCAAGTCAACCGAAAAGTCACCTAACCGTATTCTCGTCTGGTTCCATTTGGGAAACCAAGTTGATATTGTTATAGTCACCACCGATCATACAACCACCAGGACCGCAGGTCACCGACCAATTAAGTCGAGACTAGGTTTGAGAAGCTTACTCGTCATTCCTACAATCATTGAGAGAAAGACAAGATGGTTACCTGACACTATAGCCGGTCTACACCACGGGGAGCATACCTTCCCTTGACATACCGATGTCTCTACTAATACGTCCCATCCTAAGATATCATCGTCAAAGAAGAAGAGGGTATGGGTACCCAAGGTCGCTACACCGATACAGTTCAGTGAGCCTAAAGGACAACAAGTAAAAACAGTGCCTGAAATATCTGACATCGTCGTGAAAATAGCCAGCGAGATGGAGGAACAAGTAGAAGATATCCACCAAGGTCCTGCAGATCTTAAAGCAATCAAGGAATTAAGAATTGAGGAAAAGGTTGAGAAACTCAGGTTTGAGATTTTTGAGTTAGCTCGAGAGCACGGAGTTTCCGTCAATAGCGACAACGAAGATTTTGATTACAGTGATTACTTGGAGGAGGATTTCATGGATGTCCATGTAATCGAAACCAGAGCTACCACATCTGTGTGCGAGGCTTAAACTTACATCAAAGAGAATGCCGTAGATGAATTGCGTAGGGTTATCCTCCTAAGGGATGAGCAAGTCAGTCAACTGGAGAAAAGAGTAGAAGAGATGACTGCAGCTATGACCGTCATGGCCACCATTCAAGGGCAATCACAAGCACCAAGATTGGCTTCTCTAGAGATTAATCAGCCAGAAATCATACACATTAAGGGAGGCTACTTCGACAGACAAAGAAGAACAACCAAAGAAGGATTCTCCATCAAGTGCCAGGCAGAGGCCACTTCAGCAGAAAAAGATGAACAACCAAAGAAATATTCTCCTTCAGGTGCCATGCCAGAAAAGGAATTCAAGCAAATGGTTGAACAGGTGTGGGATGCCTTAGCCCAATCCAAAGGCGGTGCATCAATTTTTAAGGGTAGAACTTACCCAGAGGAGTTGGATGCCGTGCCTTTCCCCAATGGTTTTGTGACCCCAAACTTCAAGATATTTGATGGAACTGGAAATCCGAGGCAGCATATAACACATTTTTGAGCTAGTTGTGGCAACACGAGGAATAACGAAGCTCTACTCTGTCAGCAGTTTGCCAACAGCTTGTCAGGGATTGCTTTCGACTGGTACGCTGACTTGCCCAACGGGTCAGTTAAATCATTTTTTGAGTTGGAATAGTTATTTGTGAAAAGATTTGTCGGGGCACAACATCACGTGTCTATTGGAGAGCTCGTGATGAAGAAGCAGAAACCTAGTGAAACCTTGGCAGACTATATTTTGAGGAGGAGAAACCTTAGCATGAAATGTGAACCTCAGCTACAGGAACAACAAGAGATTGAGATTCTACTCAAAAGCATTCATGGGTCAGTAGCTTTCATGCTTAAGGGACTCACCATCAAATCCTTCGAGAAGCTACTCAGTAAAGCCAGCAGTCTTCAAGAAGAAATGAAGCACATGGCGCCACATGAAAAGGCTAAGGTGACCAGAGTGTTCAAAAAGAAATTAGGAGTAGTCGCGGTTGTCGATGAAGGAAAGCAGCAGATAAAGGTATATCAGAAGAGCATCGCCAGTCTTCAACATAGTACTCTCAGAAACAAAGCAGTCATTCCAACCAATGGCCGTCTCAGGAGGGATCACCTCGAACAGCGGGTAAACGAATATCCTTGTTAGAGCAACAGAAAGTTGTGTATTCCTTCAAAGATGAAGCTATACCTAAAATATTTAAAAGCTTGATGAAGAAACCAGAATTCAAACTAGCTAATCCAAAGAAACCCGAAGAGGTGGATAAGAAGAATGAACCGAATTATTGTCCATACCACTAGTTGCTGGGACACACTATACACAAGTGCTTCGTCTTTAAAAACTAGCTCGAGAAGAACCTCAAGGAAGAGAATATAACAATCCTGAAGGAGTATTTGAGAGAGCTTGAAAAAGGTTCCATAAATATGGTTTCAGCTGAGTCATTCTGCCAAATTGATCCATATGTCGGAACAGATGGATGGAGTACAACTTGGGATGAACTCAAGAGGGTCCTCAATCAAATATAGTATTCATCAAAACAAGCTTCTATGAACACCGAAGAAGAATGGGTGGTCTGGAGCAGGTCGTCCAAAAAGATACTGAACAAAATACAGTCTGCATCAAAACAAGCCTCCATTCAGAGTTTGCAGCATACCGAGCCTAAGATGAAGGTTTCGCCAGAAAATCCATCATCATTAAAGACAAAGAGCAGAAAGAAGAAAAGCGTTACTGCCAAGATTGATAGCATGGGGGGTAAGATAGGTGTCGCCTCTACTAGATTGGTTGTCTCAGATTTGGGGAAGAAAATCCACGAACCCTTGACTTTGTATGATTAGCTTTTTGTCCCTTTGGGGTCTTGTGAATATAATGATTGTGATTTCGGCTACGTTTTGACTATTTCTGATAATAACCTGACTCATTATGACCGATCTAGCTGTGATCTCTATCCCCAAAATGATCCTCAAATCATACTCGAGTCTGATGAACTCGTTGTCAAGGCCAAAGAAGAACTCAATGATATCGCTTATGACAACACCAATAATGAAGAGCCAATTCTTGAGCATCATGGTACACCGCTTGCCATCAACATAGATCTTTCCGATGGAGAGGAATAGACACTGGAAGATTCAACAATAATATCTCAAGAAGAAGAAATCACAGAAGTTAACTTAAGGAGCGGAAAAGTGTTACCACCAAGAACAGCTCCAACGGACAAAGGAAAATAGATAATGAATCGATAATAGATACCCCCACCTCCACCAGTGGAAGAACCACATAATCAAGATAAAATTGGAGGATCATGCAAAGTAGACTACAACGTGCTAGCTCATCTTAGGAAGTTATCTGCCCGATTAAGCATCTACGACGCTCTAATCCTATCAAAGGAGATGAGAGAATCTCTGGTTACAGCTTTGCTTGATCCAGAAAATTGCTTAGCTCAGTTGGCTAGCACATCCTTAGATGAAGTTTGCTTGTTGAGAGAACAGTCAGGGGTAACCTTCACAATTGAAGACTTGCTCGGTGTCGCCGACCACAACCGTTCACTCTACATCTCTGTCAACATTGGCAGATTTGTGTTATCTAAAGTTTTAGTGGATCCAAGGGCATCTCTTAAGTTGATGAGCCTACAGACATTGGCCTATTTGGATATTGAAGCTCAAGAGCTTACGACAGATAAGATGATGTTAAAAGGATTCAACCAAAAGGGAGAAAGAGCCATTGGATCAATTACATTACTTATGAAGGTTGGAGCGTAACAACCGTTAAATTTCATATCTGACGCCGAGACCTCTTTTAACGCTCTATTGGGTCGACAATGGATTCATGAGCACAATATGGTTCCACCAATTACATTACTTATGAAGGTTGGAGAACTAGCAACAACCGCAAAATTTCATATCATCGACCCCGAGACCTTTTTTAACGCTCTATTGAGTTGACAATGGATTCATGAGCACAATATGGTTCCATCATCCCTACAACAGTGCATCAAATACTACAAAGATGGTCAAGAAAATTGCATCAAGGGAGACCTACAACCATTTTAGTGCATGAAGGTTGTATCCATGAAGATGCTGCCTACTACGCGCCTCCAAAGAAGACTGTCTTCTCGCGTGAGAATCACAAAGATGGTCAAGAAAATTGCATCAAGGGAGATCTACAACCATTTTTAGTGCATGAAGTTGGTATCCACGAAAATGCTGCCTACTACGCGCCTTAAAAGAAAACTGTCTTCTTGCACAAGATTTTGACAAATAAAAATGAAGATTCAGAAGAATCACAAAGAGGAGGCCAAACAACTCCGCTTCAACAACCTTCTACCACTCTCTTACAACGAGTTGGTGGAGGTTCTTCTAGTTCACGCACCCGAGGTCGAGGTCGGGGACGCAGACGAGGAAAGATCAATTAAATTGTTGAATGGACTAGGCCAACTATTAACATTAGTGATGAAGATAGTTATGAAGACGATATAATGATGACAAAGCAAAAGAAACCTCAGTACGAGATATCCCTAGAAGATACTGAGAAGAATGAGTATGAAACAAAAGATGATCGGATAAACCACTATGTGAATATTGTGACCCTTACTCCAATTTTCTCTCAAAAGGTAGAGATTTTAGAGGTGAAGGAAGTCCATAGTGTTGGTTTGAAGCAGATCAAATTTTACCGTGCTTCTACTTCTACTGAGCTTGAAAAACATGTAAATTTTGATGTTGATTCTAATGCATTAATGAAATTGCCTTTTGTTTACTTCTCACCATGTCTTCAAAAGTTACTTTATTAGGGGCACTTACCAAAACAAATGCCAAAAGATAAATTTCATCTTTTTGAAAAACTATGGAATGTTAAAAGACGAGCTCCCATTTCAAAAATAGGTCTCGAATTTGGTACAGTTGGACCAGTCGATGATTTTGAATTTTGTATGGTTGTTACTAGTGAGTCAGAAGAGGATTGCCTCGATGTAGAGGATGAATCTACTGATTAACCAGTAGAAGATGCTCCGCTAGAGTTTGAGGAAGAAATTTAATGCATTGTCGATGAATTGAAAGAGATTAACCTCGGGACTGAAGAACGACCCCGACCTACATTTATAAGGATGAATTGAAAGAGATTAACCTCGGGACTGAAGAACGACCCCGACCTACATTTATAAGTTCTCTACTTGATGACAAAGAATCTGCAAAATTGGTCAAACTATTAATAGAATTCAAAGATTTCTTTGCATGAAGCTACGATGAAATGTCAGGGCTGTCAGCAGAGGTTGCAGTCCATAAACTTTGGGTGGACAAGAATATAACCCCAGTAAAAACAAGCTCCCACGAGAATGTGCCTTGAAATAGAACAACAAGTCATCACCGAAGTGAAGAAGTTGATAGATGCCAACTTTGTTAAAGGGGAGCAATACCCCACATGGTTGGCCAACATCATACCTGTTAAGAAGAAAAATGGACAGATCTGCGTTTGTGTCAACTTCATGGATTTATATAAAGCATGTATAAAAGACTAGTTTCCACTACCTATACCAGAGATGATGGTGGACATCGCTTCAACACATGAGATTTTCTCCTTCATGGATTGATCATTGGGACACAACCAAATCAAGATGGCTCGCGAGGATGCAACACTTACAACTTTCAGAACACCGATTGCAATTTTCTGCTACACAGTGATGTCGTTCGGCCTAAAGACCGTCGTAGCAACATATCAACGTGCAATGACAAAGATTTTTGATGACCTCATTCACAATCAAGTAGAATGCTACGTGGATGATTTGGTCATCATAAGTAAATAAAAAATAGACCATTTGTATGATTTGAGGATCGTGTTTGAACGGTTACAACGATATGACCTTAAAATGAATCCCTTAAAGTGCACCTTCGGCTTTATCTCTAGGAAATTTCTAGGATTCGTTGAACGTCATCGGGGAATCGAGATCGACCCAGATAAGATTAAAGCTATCTTGGAAATGCCTCCCCCTAAAACCTTGAAGCAGCTATGTTCCTTCCAGGGGAAGTTGGCATATCTAAGACGCTATATTTCTAATTTCTCAGGTAGGTGTCAACCTTTCTCAGCATTGATTAAAAAGGACGCCAAATTTATTTGGGAAGAAAAATGTTAGCAGGCCTTTGAAGACGTTAAACAATATTTAATGACACCTCCTGTTTTGGCAGCCCCTAACCCAGGGAAATCGTTGATACTTTATACCATGGCTTTGGATGACTCTCTTGGAACCCTCTTAGCCCAAGTCAATGATGAGGGCAAAGAAAATGCACTCTATTACTTGAATCATCGTCTAATACCGACAAAGATAAGGTATCCACCTATTGAGAAGCATTGTCTGACATTAATTTTTGCCGCCCAAAAGCTTAGACATTACATGCTTTCTCATAAGATCACCCTAATTCGCCGCTCAAAAGCTTAGACATTACATGCTTTCTCATAAGATTACCCTAATCTCGAAAGTTAATCCATTGCAATATTTGACAACCCGACCAAACACTCTTCCGACGTTTAGCAAGATGGTCAATGATCTTATTGCAATTTGATATAAATTTTGTGCCCCTCGTGCTATCAAGGGACAAATACTAGCAGAGTTTCTCGCTGCACACTCACTGCCAGCTGGGTCCTCTCTCAACGACGAGTTACCAAATGAGCAAATACTACAAATGGAATTTTCTAGTGCGCAGCGCTGGGAAATGTACTTCCATGGTGCTTCATCGGCCAGGAAAGACAAAGGATTATCCATAGTTATACCAAGCAAAGCAGGGATTGGTTTGGTCTTTATTACGCCAGATAAGGGTATGTTAAGGTTCTCATACCACCTGATTGAGTCGTGCATTAACATTGAAGCAGAATATGAAGCCTTAATCACCGGATTGGAATTGACAATTTTAATGGATATAACAAACATTGCCATTTATGGTGACTCTCAACTTGTCATCCGACAAGTCGTCGGACAATACAGAATTTTGAAACCAAGACTAGCAGAGTACCATCAGTACACGATGAAGCTCCTGGTGCAGATTCCTAAGGTGACTTTTTACTGGATTCCTTAAGGAGATAATGCCTATTCCAACGCTCTAGCAAAACTCACTAAGGAAAGGGCTTGTCCCCCAGAGGATTCCATCAAAGTCACGGTGCAAGGAAGATGAGTTTTGTCTCAAAATGACTGCGAAACTCTACGCAAGCTTGGAAAAGAAGAAACAATAAATACATTCGCAGACATCAACGAAGATTGGCATAAGCCATTAATAGAATATTTGCATACTAGAAAGCTGTCAGAAGACAAGTTTGAGTCGCACCACATCACAAAAAGGGCCATGTCTATGCCCTAGTGGGAAATGTTCTCTACAAAAGAACGTTCGACCAAATTTGGCTACGGTGTTTAAGTTGAGTCGAGGCACAAAATATTGTCAAAGAAGTGCATGCCGGAATGTGTGGCGCTCACCAGTCGGGACCAAAAATGAAAATGAAGATTAAAAGACTCGGATATTAATTGGCAGCAATAATGCCGATTACATGGATACAGCTAGAAGATGTCACCAATGCCAAGTGCATGGGGTGGTCTTACACCAACCTCCGAATGTGTTGCACCCAATTATTGCCTCAAGGCCATTCTAGTGTTGGGGCATAGACATAATAGGTGCGATAGACCCTCCATCTTCTAAAGGACACATGTTTATACTTGTCGCTACAAATTACTTCTCCAAATGGGTAGAGGCAGTACCGTTACGTGAGGTTACGACACAGCACGCCCTTCAATTTTTCAAAGGCCAGATTGTCTACCGTTTCAGAGTACCGCAAAGAATAATCTCTAACAACGAGACAACTTTTAAAAGTACAAAGAACAACAATTTCATCAGAAGACATGGGATAGGTTGGAGATACTCTACAATTTACTGTCCCATAGCAAATGGTCTGGCTGAAGCTTTCAACAAGACACTGGTACAAATTTTAAAGAAAGCACTGGATGAAAACAAGAGGGATTGGGATAACAACTTGTTAGAAGCCTTGTGGGCCTACCAGATGACTTTTAGGACTCCCACTCAGTGTACACCTTATATGCTCATGTACGGGATCGAGGCCGTATTGCCGCTAGAAATCCATACACCATCTCTCAGAGTCGATGTTGCCAACCAACTCACAACGGAAGAAAGCACAAAACTCAGACTTGAGGACTGGAGAGTCTCGAAGGATATGATTAGAAGCCCAGCAACATTTGGAGCTCTACCAGGCAAAGATGGTACAAGCCCATGACAAATTGGTCTGTCCATGGACATTCAAAATTGGTGACCTCGTACTTGTGCTCAAAAGGCCTATTCTTGCTCGCCGAAAAATAGGTGGGAAGTTTGAGCAAACTTGGGAAGGACCATTTGTCGTTGAGAAGGTTTATACAGGAGGAGCCTACCAGTTAGTGGACTTCCGGGCTGAAAGACCTATGTTACCAATAAATGAATGATACCTGAAAACCTATCACGCAACCTGATGCCGCTTAGTACCGCTTGCCTCTGCTTGCTTTGAAAACTTTGAAACTTTGATTGTTTTAAGGTTATCTATGTGGCCAAATGTCTATGATCGGGTCCAAACTTTGTAATTAACCACAATATAATGAAAATTTTGAGAAGATTTTTGAACTTCACACGTTCTCTTTTCTACATTTGAATTTAAATACCCTATTAAATCAAACCAGACTCACACATAAAATGAATAATCCTCTTCACCAAAACAAACTAAAATTTACTTTAATAAATACTCTATTTTGTTCTTGTTCATGCCAAGCTTCGGCCCACTAACATTTTTTTTTCTGTCGTCTGCAGAAAAATGTCAGGACAGAGGCTGATCTTTGCCTTCCAAGACGGCTGGAACCTCGCACTGAATGAAGAGATGGCGCCACAAGGAGGTGTCATAGATTTCAACTTGGATTTCAACCAAGTTGATATGGACCACGAGGGTCCTCTAATGGATGTAGTCAACAATAAAAAAAAGGAGGGAATGCCTGACAATGTGTCGTGAAAAAGGTGAAAACGTGATAACAGAACAAGATCTGATGGAGGGGCCCAGTTGTCTGCCCTCCATTGTAGCTACTCCAGCAAGGGACCTGATAGCCGCCCGTAATGAATGATTACCGAATACTCCGCTCTGCAGGACACAACGCAGAATTGCAAGCTGGAAGAAGCAGAGAGCCTTCCTGCGACTGGAACGCAAACGTCAGAGAGACATGAACAGTTTTCTTACCCCCATTCATGAGGGACATATTTACGACCCAGATCTAAGAGAAACTTCTACAAGCCTACTCACTACAGATGAAGACTCAGGATTTGTGACAGAATCAGATGTGCTCCAAGTTCCAGATATCTTATGCAGAGGTTGCTCAACATGCAACGTTGAGGTACCAGCCGAGACAACAGTCACAGGCGCATTTGTAGAATGTCGGAATTGTAATGTTCTGCATCTATAGCATTTCAGTACATTAGGAGAATACACTTCAATCACCAAGAAGTCTCAGACTCCAGACTTCATGACAAATGAACCATATGTCTCACTGAGGATGGATCAACACGCACCATGGAGCCCAGGGTCATACATCCCACTAGAGGTTGAATCTCATATTCTGGATCGACCAACACTAGTTTGGGTCCCCACCGAGGCCCAAAGGAAGGAACGCCCACGGCAGCCGCCAACTCCTAATATGTTAGAATACTAAAAGATAAGGAGAGTAAATAAATGAGAATTCAAGTTCTATGAAGAGGTTCAGGGAAAGTTTGTCAATATATTGGAAGGTTTGGAACTGTACGCCAAGGTTTTCTCTGAGACTAATGAAAAGAGTATTCTCGATTGCATCTTTGATTTAAGAGACAGAGGCCAAGCGAGCCTTCTCATGGAGAGGACATATTCCAAGACAAAGAAATGGATGAGGGGAACGGGAAGAATCACCATCCAATGCGGCTGTTGCTACAACTTCACGAACGATAGATAAAGGAATCCGTCTAGGATCCTCAGATATGACCAAGTGGATCCATTTCCATCAATGACGAAATGGATGATTAAGAGAATGGTCAAGTGGAATATTATGTGCTACTTGCATTCCCAATAGTTGCATCATTAACATTTATGAAGAAGGTGACTGCATTCCCCCACACATTGATCATCATGACTTTGTGAGGCCTTTCTGAATGATCTCATTCATGAGTTAAATCAATATTCTATTTGGAAAAGAAATTGATATAGTTGGCCCTGACAAATTTAGAGGAGTTATGGAGATTCCTCTTCCAGTTGGTTCAGTACTTGTCCTAAAGGGCAATGATGCAGACATTGCCAAGCACTGCATTCCAAGAGTGCGACACCGTAGGGTGTCTGTAACCTTCCACAGAATGAACGACAGTAAAATACCATATGGATTCCAGTAGGACCAAGAATTGGAGGAGTTATTTCTATATGAGCTATGAGAAGGTTTTATCTCTAAGTACATGCAAAAGGAACTCTTATCCTGGAGCATGACTTAGAAGGTCTGCTTGATCGAGAGCTCAACATAACCGGTACAGAGGGTTCACTTTCTTTCTTTTATCAACATGACATGTATCTGATGTATTCAGTCTACAATGTATTCACAACATGAGATGTTCTCGATATATTTCAACATGAACTACATGATGTACCTTTTGAGGCTTTAGCCTATGTCTGATGTATGGCATCCCTTTTTGGAGCAAATTAATGGAAATTTCTCTCAAATTATGTCTTTTTGTCAGTTGCCTTTTTGTGCGATGGATAAAAGCCATGGACCATGCAATGGTTCATAATTTCAATGAACAAAGAATGAAACATAAAATCTTCAACAATAAATAAAACATAAATGAAAAATAATCACCAAAAAATAAACAATAAAATAAATTTCTTTTGAAAATCAACCAATTAAAATTAAAACTTTAAAAACATATTTTGAAAAATTAAATGTGATAAAAACAACAAGAAAATAAAACAAACCTGTTGAGTAGATTCTTCCATTTTTGGAATTTCCTACTCTTTGTGCGCGCAACACAACCATCGTTATCTACACTAACTCCCTGCACATCCCCACAGAATTTCACATTCTGCACAAAAACTCACCATGCTTTTCAAATCTCCTTCAACAGGATCAACCTTTTTCACAAGATACATTTCTGTAAATTCAACGCTACTAACCCTCTTTTGAGAATAGACCTAAATTTAAATTCTCACTTTTGAATCAGTCATACATTTTTGATTCATTACAGTTGAGGTCAGTCCTTACATTCCGACACTCTCTTTTGAGAATAGACCTCCATTTCAATTCTCACTTTCGAATTAGTCCTACATTTCTAATTCTTTATATTTGAGGTCGGTACTTACATTCTGACACTCTCTTTTGAGAATTTACATAGATTTCAATTCTCACTTTCAAATCAGTCCTACATTTCTGATTCATTACATTCGAGCTTGGTCCTTACATTCTGACACTCTTTTGAGAATTGATATACCTTTCAATTCTCTGTCCTACATTTCTGATTGATTACATTCGAGGTCTGTCCTTACATTCCGATACTCTCTTTTGAGAATTGATATGCATTTTATTTCTCAGTCCTACTTTCCTGATTCATTACATTCGAGGTGGGTCCTTACATTCTGACACTCTCTTTTGAGAATTGATATACATTTCAATTCTCAGTCCTAGATTTGTAATTCATTACATTTGAGGTCGGTTCTTACATTCCGACACTCTCTTTTGAGAATTGACCTACATTTTAATTATCATTTTCGAATCAGTCCTACATTTCTTATTCATTACATTGGAGGTCGGTCCTTACATTCTGATACTCTCTTTTGAGAATAGATACGCATTTCAATTCTCAGTCCTACATTCCTGATTCATTACATTCGAGGTCGGTCCTTACATTCCGACGCTCTCTTTTGAGAATTGATTTACTTTTGAATTCTCAGTCCTACATTTCTGATTCATTACATTTGATGTCGGTCCTTACATTTTGACACTTTCTTTTGAGAATTGACCTACATTTCAATTCTCACTTCTAAATCAGTCCTATATTTCTGATTCATTACATTCGAGGTCAGTCCTTACATTCCTACACTCTTTTGAGAATTGATATACATTTCAATTCTCAGTCCTACATTGCCGATTCATTATATTTGAGGCCGGTCCTTACATTCTGATACTCTCTCTTGAGAATTGATATACATTTCAATTCTCAGTCATACATTCCTGATTCATTAAATTCGAGGTCGGTCCTTACATTCTGACTCTCTCTCCCTTTTTGAATTAACATTTTAATTCCAATTCCCACCTCGGGGTCAACACTTACATACTGACTCCCATCCTTTGTAAATCTTTGAAATTTCATAACTCAAAGCTCACTCTCCAATCCCTAGCGAGAGTCCCTACTTCTCAGCTTCATTAAACACACACCTGCTAATTCCTCAGCTGAAACAAATCATAAACAACTCTACACATATTATCGGGTCTGTTGACTTAGAAGTTGTATTAGTTTTGTTGTTCTCATCGGTCAACGCCAATACACGCGGTGTGCTTGCCCAATACACCACACCTATTAGGGGTTCATTTGTTGACCTCACTTTTGGTTGAGGTTTAGTTTTTTCCTCTTTAGTAGCTTAAAGTCTAGCCATAGGACTTTCCTATTGACTATTCATAGAAAACTAGAAAAGGCACCCTCACCATTATAAATCACAAACTCTTCTCTACTCAACCTGAAGTTGCACATGTTGGTCTCAACCTCTAAATACTTATTAGGTGGGGTCACTATGGGGGAAACTCAAGATGAGTCACCCNTTTTGATCGAGCCTCATCCTCAAGTCTTGTGTTTATCCTTCGCGATAGATACAAGATTTGAGGTATGGTGCTCTTTCATTTTAAACTATGAAAAATATGGTTTTAGTTTGATTTCATACTTAAACGTACTTCTGAAGTGGGCGACAGGATTTTAATTCTGGCGATTTACAACTTCTTATGGGGTACTCCCCTCTAACTAAAAATAACACCGACAGATACTATTCACTGGTTTTTTGTTCTAGACATTCTCAAAGCCAGGGATTTCTCTACAAAATTTTGCACTCCCGTTTCTAGATGGCTGCACTTTAATTCACATTTAATTTTGCTTAATGGAGCTTCCCATGGCTTTTTTTCATCTACTAGTGGGGTTCAGCAAGGAGATCCACTCTCCCCATCGATTTTCATCCTAGTCATGAACTATTTTCCAGAATTTTGGATCTTGCTCCATCTCAGAAATCCTATGTCAGATTCCACCATACATCTAATTTTGAGGTCACACACCAAATGTATGCAGATAACATTTTTGGGCTCTCTAAAGCTAACAAAAATGCAGTAAAGCTCATACAGTAAAGCTCTACACAAGGAATAGTAAAGATATCCACAGTCTTCTAGATTAAACCTATTATCCCCTGGATTAAAGCTAATATAGATGGTAGTTATAGTGTATAAGGTGCTGGTTTTGGGGGGATCTTCAAAAACTACAAAGACACTTGCAAATTAATCTTCTACAGCCTTATGAATGCTCAAGATGCACTTGAAACTGAAACAACTCCTCTTTCATGGGCACTACATATTGCTATTTAGATGAAATGTTTTTATACAATTGTTGAAACTGATTTCTACTTGCTCATCCAACTAATTGAAGGATCCATATCTCCTCCCTGACATATACTCCAATTGCTCAAATCCATCCAGGAATTTAAAAAAAAATGCCAACTTCAGCTCAACTTCTGTTACATTGAAGGCAAGAGACCAGCTAATTGGCTAACAAGATTAGCTCGTTAATCAGATGCCACTTTTGCTCCACTACTTCTCCCTCTCCTCTATCATTGTTGTTAAAGGGAGGCCTCTTACAAGTCCCCTATATCAAATATGTACTTTGTTCTTCTTCTACAATATAATTACCTCCTTCCTTTTAATATATATATATATATATATATATATATATTGAAGTGGATTATGTGTCAAAATGCGTTGAAGCAATTGCCTTACCTTGATGTGATGCTTGGAGTGTTTTAAAATTTTTAATCAAAAATATTTTTACCAGATATAGAATGCCGAGAATGTTCATTATTGATGGAGAATCTCATTTTAGAAATGTAAGAATTGTTAAGTTTGTAGAAAAATATAATATTATGCATAGGATTATAACTACTTATCATCCTCAAACTAAGTATCTAATCATGAAATCAAAAGAATTTTGAAAAAAACTGTGAATCTTAATAAAATGGATTGGTTTGTCAGATTAGATATTGCATTATGAGCTTACATGACAACATATAACACACCTATAGGAATGTCCCAGTATAGATTTATTCTTTGGAAGACTTGTCACTTACCAGTAGAATTGGAGCATAAAGCCTATTGGGAATATAAGAAGTTCCATTTCAAATTAAAAGATGTAGGTGAGTAAAGTTTATTGCAACTGAATGAATTGGAGCTTAAAAAAATTAGGATTGAATCTTATGATAATGCTAGAAAATATAAGGATAAAATGAAATAATGACATGATTAGAAGATACTAAAAAAGAAATTTGAGCCTGGACTGGAAGTTTTATTACACAATACAAGATGGAAATTATTTCCTGAAAAAACTGAAGTTTAGGTGGATAGGGCCATTCATAATTGTAAAAGTTTATCCTTATGAATCTGTTAATATTGAAGATCCCAGGAAGTGATAGATATTTTAATTTAACGGGCATAGATGAAAACCATATTTTGATGGTCAAAGGTCAGTTCTTAAAAAAAATTTAATGTTTGGTCACCCAGAGTAAAGACTGATAATATTGGGCTGAAGACATTAAATCATGCGCTTTGTGGGAGGCAACCAATATTTATCGTTGTTTATTTTACTTATATATTTTTGTTTGGAGTGTTATATATATATATATATATNTACCTCAAATATGCCAAAATACCCATCTTGGCCTTTTACCCCTAAACACCACCAAATTACCAAAATAGCTCTCTTGGGCCCAAAATCCCAAAAATTACAAAAATTCTTAGAAAATCCTAATAAATCCCAACTATTCCCAATTTTATTTCTCTCAACTACTACATGACCCAATTTGACCACCTTTAACCAAAATCCCCAAATTTACCTTCAAAGACCCAAATTTCCCCAAATTCGACCCAAATGTCCATCAATTTGATCTCAATTGGCCCCAATTCCAATCATAAACTCAAACTAACTTTTGGTATGAGCAAAATCAACCAAATCCAAGCCTAATTTGCCCATGATTTGAGACCAATTTTGATTTGGGCCAAAACCCCAATTTTGACCATATGATCTAATCTCACCAAATTGAAAATAAAGCCTAGTCAATTGGCCTCAATTAATGTTGCAAAATCTTTATAACATTCCTATACATCAAAATAATTGGCCTTGGTTAAGCCTAACATGACCAAATTGATTAAAGTTCAAAATTCCCTCAAATTGACCCTTCAATTGAGCTGAAAACCACTTCCGTTCTTCACCAAAGTTGTTCCTTATGATCATCTACACTAAATAAGACATTTATTTGGGCCAATTGACATGGCTAACCTAGCCCAAACCAAATTTTTGGTCATTTGCACCCACTTGGACCCAAGCACTAAATGTGACCTAACCACTCTAAAGTCACCAAATTAACTCCACCACAACAATTAGTTCGACTTAGTGACCAGTCCAAACACCATCAAACCACCTAAATTAAGCCAAGGACCAATGGTCCCCCAAATTAATGTATATTATTTCCAAAAATGCACATGCTTAAGATATCTTTGCCAAATCAAAGCACATTTGCATTAACTTGTTGTGATGGATTCCTCTAGGTTCCCTTAGCTCCTAGACACCTTCCCCTAGCCGGCCAGCCAGCCTAGTGGCCAGAAAAGCCCAAAACTGAGAGCTATTCCCATGGCACGTCACCCAAATCAAACCTAGAGACCAACTCATCCAAATCAAATTGAAGAGCTCCTCTGCCCTCCACCTAAGCACCACAATGCACACAAACTTATTCGAGAGCCACCCCATGGACATTATTATAAAAACTCACCTCCCACGTTCATGGGAGGTGTGCTAAAATTTTCTTAGAGAGGCCTCTTTGAACTTCACATAGAGCTTCCCTAAGATCCCCTTAGTGCATTCCAACCATTTTCCCTCACTAATTCCCATTGCCGGAGCTCAATTTTAAGCTTGAAACCTTGCCGAAAACCAGGATAGAACCCAATACACCTCCACACTCCACCAAACTTCAATTACTTGTACCCACACCTTCACAACATCAAAAGAAGCCAAAGCCCCATCAAATTACCCTCTAAAATAGCCTCCACCATAGTACTAGACCAACACCTGAAATCGAGCTTGATCGAATTTATACCTAAGCCTTACACCAGGACTAGGGACTCAATCCCTAGCCTCCTTGGACCCCCAATGAATGTGCCGAGCACCTCTGATTGAAGCCTCCCTTCTCAAAGCAAAGGAATAAAACTTCTCCTCCTCTTGAGCTTATTTTGACTCTCCATCTACTTAAGCTTGATTTCATGGTACATTAACCGTATGGATATTTTTGTCTCACTTAGACGAGTTCATAAGATCAAACCCGAGGTGATTTGGTTGAGTCTAGGCTGAGATCTTAGGGTTTTAGTTTGGACGATCACGAGATCATTCTATCGGGGACGATGACGGGGAGCCGTCCGATCGCACGTGTATCACATAGACAGAGGAGATCGAGCCGTACAGCGCTTCGGGACATAAATCGCGGGCCGAGTTCGCAGCTATGTGGACGAAGACATCCAACTAGAGCGCGCCATGCATGCTTTTGGAGCTGCCTAGGATCTAGTCAGTACGCGCGGTTTAAATAGATAAAAAGGGCTTTTCTTATTTTTTTAAATACCCTTAACTTAGAAAATTCATAACTTTGTGTAGAGAAATCACAAAAATAAAATAAAAATACCATCATGCTCAGTGAACAGAGCAAAACAATGTGAAATAAATTTCAAGACCATGTTACTAATTTAACACTATTTTGAATCATCTGATTCTCAATGCATATTGATACATCACCTTGGCTTGAAACTTTGGCATGTTGCAACCTCTGTCAAGGGAAATATCCTCTGATTTTTCCAAAGTCAGAGAAGGTTCCTATACAGAGATCCATATTTTTCAGGTTATTCCTCATTATTTCCTTAAAATAATCATGAAAATTAGCATATTGATTAGAAAATCCTAAGAAAATTTTGGAAGATCCACCATGACTAGAGAAGCTTTTGGAAATAATTTTATGGGTCAAGTCATTTAAAATGCACTTAAATTTTATAATAAATCACTAAAATAATTAATTTTAGAAAATATAAACATTTAAATGACTTGATTTTTGATCTCCACTGTGATTTATGATCTAGAGAACTCATCATCAAAAATTTAAATATTTAAATGACTTGATTTTTGATCTTCATTGTGATTTATGATCCAGAGAACTCATCATTTTCACAAACATTTAAATGACTTGCTTTTTAATCTCCACTGTGATTTATGATCCAGAGAACTCATCATAAAAGTTTCAAAATATTTTGAGTCAATTTGATAACTTAAATTGATTTTTAAAGATAAATACCACTCTTAACACTTAAATGATTTTTTAAAAATCAAAATATAACTCAAAAAATCAATAACTTAAATTGATTTTTAAAGACAAATACCACTCTTAACATTTAAATGATTTTTAAAAATCATATCTCCGCTGTGATTTATGATCCAGAGAACTCATCATAAAAATTTTAAAATATTTTGAGTTCATTTGACCAGAGAACTCATCATAAAAATTTCAAATTATTTTGAGTTCATTTGACAACTTAACTTGATTTTTAAAGATAGTCATCAAAGTTTCAAAATATTTTGAGTTCATTTAATAACTTAAATTGATTTTTAAAGATAAATTTATGATCTAGAGAACTCACTATAAAAAGTTCAAAATATTTTGAGTTCATTTGATAACTTAAGTTGATTTTTAAAGATAAATATCCACTCTTAACACTTGAATGATTTTTTAAAAATCAAAATATAACTCAAAAAATTATGAAACTTAGTTTATTTGGCATTTAAGTGATTTTTTAAAAATCAAAATATAACTCATAAAAATATGAAATTTAGTTTCTAAGTTCTCTATGATCAGGGGTATTTTTTTAAAATAAAATGATATTTAAAATAAAAACTTGATTTATAGCCTATTTTAAATATTTAAATAATTAAAAATCCATAAAAATCACAAAAATAATCAAACTCATGAAAATATTTTAAATTGCTTCCTAATCACTTAGGAATAATTAGAATATTTTTCATGATTTTTTTTTAAAAAAATAATGAATTTCAAAGCTTAATTTTTTTTAAAAAAAAGGCTAAAAATGAGTTTTCACTAAAATAATTCCAATAAATCGAAGGAAAATAACAAAATTATAAAATTTACTCCTCTGAGTTCTCTAACATTAGAGAGATTTTTCAAAAATACAAAACTTAATTTTCACCACTTAAAATATTTTATTTTTATTAAATAACCCAGAAATAGAAATAATTCCAATAAATCACAGAGAATTAAAAAAATTATGAAATGTTGTCCAAAGGCTTTTCTTGTATAGGTCTACCTCCAGTAAAAATGTTAAGGGATTAGAATTCACCGTGGTCAAGTTAGGAATTTTCTTTGAAAAATCTTACTTTTGCTTTAAAATAATTAAATAAATTAAATTAAATTTTAAAAAATCACATTTTCTCCTCTGATGTCTCAATTGACCCATGATGAAGTAGGATAAAAATTTTAAATTCATTTGAATTGAATTTGACAAATTATGGAGTGTTAGAGCTTTAGGGGCAAATGTGTAATTTTGGAAATTTAGCCTTAATTAACATTTAGGCTTAATTCACAAGGAGGGAAAATGGGTAACCTCTAATCTTAATCAATTTATTTGATGTTTGAAACCCAAAGGGGTTGGAGGTGATGGGTAACCTCTAATATTAATCAATTCATTTGATATTTGAAACACAAAGGGGTTAATTGGTAGAAACCAATCTCACTTTCTTAATTAAGATTAATAAATTTCTAAATTATTAAAATTTGGAAGTTTATTAAAATTAAATGATCCGGAACTTAAGGGTAGACTTTTGAAGCCAATAATTGATCAATTTAATACCCATTATTTTGATTTTCAAATAAAACCCAAATCATGAATCATGATCACTTAAAGCTTAATCCTTTTCTAAACTAATTAAGACACTCATATAGGTCTTAAGGTCTTAGTGGTGACTTAGGCTGAATAAAAAAAAATGATTAAACAAGGATTAGAGAAATAAACATAACTAAATTAAACATCCTTGAAACACCACTAAGCCCAATTAGGATTAAAATATTGGCTAAGTGTTCAAATTACACTAACTTGCCCCTTTAAGGGTCCTCGCCCACATAATTCTTAAATTAAATCACAAGTGATAATTACCCTATTCTTCGGAATAATTGAGACATCAGTGCTCACTGAGTAATAAGGGTATTTACATGATGAACCATTAAGAAACATAATAAGTTTAAATGGACTTGAGGCTTTTCACCAGTTGGTGAGAGAGAGGCATGGACCTGCTTTCCCCTATTAACTTGTTGGATACCTCAGAGGCCTATTAAACTTAATATTCTTCGCTCAATGGAATCATCCTTAATTAACATTTTAAGGACTCACAAAGATATGACATAGGGTTGGAAAAATTACCAAAATTTTACCTTTCCTGCTCTTCATAAACTGCCTTAACATGCATTTTAAGTTTCAGGTGGTGGAACGAGAAGACTCACCAGGTACACTTTTACAGTTTTTGGCGTTGCTTTCTTGTACTTTCATACTGAACTTTTATACCTACAAATTTGCATGCTAAATAATGATGTCACCCTGCATGAAAACTAAAACCATCAGGATAACCATAACCATAACCAAAATTAAAACTAAAATCAACCAAGATAAAATTCACCCCCACAACTTTCAAAATATAAAACAACTCAAAATTTAATCACAAACAACACACAAAACCACAACTTCAACTAAATTAAGATGTCTCTATCGGATGATCGGGAATCCCTCGGGGAAACCTACGGTTGCTAACGAGGCTTCCCACGGTTTAAATGAAATTATGGAGCTGATTAAGTTGGGTTTAGTAAGTTCATTTGGACTGAGTGAATCCCACAACTTCAACTAAATTAAGATGTCTCTATCGGATGATCGGGAATCCCTCGGAGGAGGTAGAGGCTTCTCACGATTTAAATGAAATTATGGAACTCATTAAGTTGGGTTTAGTAAGTTTACGGTTGCTAACGAGGCTTCCCACGGTTTAAATGAAATTATGGAACTCATTAAGTTGGGGTAAATTGCAACTAAATTAAGATGTCTCTATCAGATGATCGGGAATCCCTCGGAGGAGGTAACCTTGGTTGCTAACGAGGCTTCCCACAGTTTAAATGAAATTATGGAACTCATTAAGTTGGGTTTCATAAGTTGCTAACGAGGCTTCCCAAGGTTTAAATGAAATTATGGAACTCATTAAGTTGAGTTTAGTACACAACTTCAACTAAATTAAGATGTCTCTATCGGATAGAATCCCTTAGAGGAGGTAACCTACAGTTGCTAACAAGGCTTCCCACGGTTTAAATTAAATTATGGAACTCAGGGAAACCTACGGTTGCTAACGAGGCTTCCCACGGTTTAAATGAAATTATGGAGCTGATTAAGTTGGGTTTAGTAAGTTCATTTGGACTGAGTGAATCCCACAACTTCAACTAAATTAAGATGTCTCTATCGGATGATCGGGAATCCCTCGGAGGAGGTAGAGCCTTCCCATGATTTAAATGAAATTATGGAACTCGTTAAGTTGAAGTTTAGTAAGTTCATTTGGACTAAGTGAATCCAATAGAAAATAGTGGTGCCGAAACGAGGAAACCGTAGGATCTTAACCGGTGTCGCTCTATTCAACTTTAATATGCCCTCATAACATTTAAAGAACTTCAACCATAGGGCCACCTGATTTGGCACTATAACTTGACACACTAGATAACTCAAACTTGTCATGCAAGGAGCTTGGAGCTAGCATGGTGGGCAGCACAGCCATCTTCAACAGCAAAACCTGTCTTCCCCATCTAAACCAATCTTCCTTCCTTAGACTTAAACACGGCCATCTTCAACAACAAAACCTGTCTTCCCCAGCTAAACCAATCTTCCTTCCTTAGACACACGGCCATCTTCAACAACAAAACCTGTCTTCCCCAGCTAAACCAATCTTCCTTCCTTAGACTTAAAGTCATCTTCAACAGCAAAACCTGTCTTCCCCAGCTAAACCAATCTTCCTTCCTTAGACTTAAACCCGGAAAACCTATCTTCCTCAGCTAAACCAATCTTCCTTCCTTAGACTTAAACAACAAAGCCATAGACTTTGAGGTTGCTTGCTTATGCAACGTAAATCCTCACCTTATATTTAGGCCTTTGTATAGCCCTATTGGAGGTTGCTTGCTTATGCAACGTAAATCCTCACCTTATCTTTAGGCCTTTGCATAGCCCTTGTCTTCCCCAGCTAAACCAATCTTTCTTCCTTAGACTTAAACAACAAAGCCATAGGACTTCGAATGTTGCTTGATTATGCATCGTAAATCCTCACCTTATCTTTAGGTCTTTGCATAGCCCTGCTATACATCATAATCCCTAACTCGTCTTAGGATCCGAGGTTGTCGTTTCCCAAGACCTAAGTCCTCACATCTTCCAGGCTATTTGTGTGATCATTTCACACGAATGTAAGCCCTAACTAATAAAAATAGGAGGATGAAACACCCAAATATTTCTCCTCAAAACTGAAGCCAAACATTAGGATATCTTGGGAAGTCACTGAGTTTCTCCTCTGAATCCATGACATCCCCTAGTTCTCCCTCCTTTGGATTCTACAATAAAATGTTCCAAATTTGAACCAATCCCCTTTCACACCTTTACGTTTGATTTCATTGAAAAGACCTATCCTTTGAAATTCCTTGAAGATAATATTTCTTGATTTTTATCGAGAGTTTTCTTAGGTGACTTTGGTCNTCGGTGTTCTCATGGAGTTTGATGGTCTCTCACTGGAGGGGTTGCTGGATGACAGTCCAAAGGTTTTCCCAATCTCTGGTCAGATCTTTCATGTGCTCCTCTTTTTACCTTTTTTTTTCTTGTTTTTGCAAGGTCTAGAGTTCCTTGCTTTGGATCTATGGATTCTTCTTTTGTGGAAGCTCTTAAAGGTATTGGGGTCGCTAATTTGGGTAACTCTAGCCTTTTTCCGTCTTCTTTCCTTAAGGCATTGCATGTTGGTGGATATTGTAGCTTTATCTAAAAATTAGGGAGAAAAATGGTAAACTTGCAATGTACGTGTCTGAGGATGAATCCTCTATTCTGGCCACTTAGTGTCAACATGCTTTAGTAGGAAAATTTTTTTTGGGAACCCAAAGCTTGAGATTGTTCGAAGTGAATTTGAATCTTTAAGGCTCACGGGTTCTTGGAAAATTGGTTTAATTGACGGGCGGCACATTTTGATCTAGTTATCTAGTGACGAGTTCACATGTCTCATTTCACGTAGAACTTTAAGAATTGATGGTGTTCTTTTGAAATATTTGAAATGGAATATTATTTTTGACCCAAAATTAGAACCTCCAATTATTTCGGTTTGGTTAAGATTTTTGGGGCTTAAACTCCATCTATTTAATCACTAAATTCTCTTTTCCCTATCTGCGACATATGGAAAACCGTTAAAAATGGATGGCCCTACTTTCTTACTTAAGACGCCTTCTGAGGCTCGGGTCTTAGTTGAACGGGGCATCACTCTACCTTTCTATGATGAAATTTGGATAGGGTCGACACATAAGGGCTATTGGTAGAAAGTTGAAATTGAGAGGCACTCTCCATATTGCACACATTGTCATATGTTTGGACATTACCCCACTAATTTCTATTAATTGTACCAACATTTAAAACATGGTTCTGAACAAGCCTTTAATACTCAATTGCAGGAAATGGTTCCTTTTAATACTTAAATGCAAGGAATGATACAAATTACCACTCAGGTGCAGGAAATGGCTCCTATTGAAATGGAGGCTAATGTTAACAATGCTATTTTAAATTTTGATAGTGATGAACTGGTGTTACCATGTGGCTTCACGAAGTTCTACTGATCCTTTAGTTGCTAGCACTAGTAATTGTGGAGATCATGGAAATGAACTTTATGCTCCTTTTAACTCTACTTGAATTGTTATTACTAAGGCCATGACACATGTTGATACTATTGACACAAATCCACAAGTTCTGCAGAAAAATAGGCATGTGTTACAGTATCATTTTTAAGTGAAGGATCATATTTGTGATGGTTCCTTAAATCACTTGGGAGAGAATGAGCATACTAAATGTGCTATTGAGGAAGCTACTTCTATTTTAGAAGGGGAATGGATGGTTGAAAAGGCTATTAAGAAGAAAATCAACTGAATAAATGAAATTCTACATCTTGATAGTGATAATATTATTTGAAGTGGAATATATCATTCTGACGGAGAGCAGTTTGACACCCCTCCTAGATCTTCTAGAAGGTGCAGCCCGAAGCACCATGTTTAACATTTTTGTATGGAATATTAGGGGTGTTGTGGGCCCTAGCTCCTTTAATAGACTCAAACATTTATGTAGGGCCCATAAGCTTTTTAGTTTTGCTATTTTAGAACCTTTTGTCACTGTGAATCAAGGTAAGATCTTTAGGAGGTTTTCTAATTATGATCACTTTTGTAACAAAAATAATAAAATTTGGATTTTTTGGAAGTGTGAGGTCAACTTGAGGATTATTTTTGATGAGGAACAATTTGTTCTAACCCATTTCAAGAAGAATAATTTTTCGGGGGTGGCCTACTTTTGTTTATGCTAGCTTTCTTTTTGAGAATAAATTTTTACTCTGGGATATGCTGGTGCATATTGGGGAGGCGATAAAAGAAAGTTGGTTCATTGGTGGTGACTTTAATATGATCATGAAACCTTTTGAGAGAAGGGAAGGTTTATGTGATCTTTCTAATATTAACCGATTTTGTGACAAGCTGGTTGATGCTGGTTTACAAGATTTGGGCTATTCTCATTCTCCCTACACTTGGCATCGTGGCCATCTATCTCAAAGATTAGATTGATATTTTTCTAATCAGCATTTTCTCACTTATTTACCTATATCTAAAGTTCAACACCTTAACTCTGCAGTTTTTGATCATTTTCCTAATTTGCTCACACTTGATTTTTTAATCGCACTCCTATTTACAAATTTAAATTTCTCAACATTTGGCCCACTAATGATAATTTTTTGTCGCTTATTGAGGAGGTTTGACATTCTGATATTGTGGGTAGTCTCTGGTACATCTTATGGCAACTTCACAAAAAAGTTGCTAGCCACCTTAACAAGTGGAATAATCAAGTTTTCAGTAATGATCATTCTAAATTTATTGAAGCTCAGCATAAGGTTGATCTTTTAGAATCTGATTATTGTTGTACCTCTCAATGGGTTAGTGATGTGGCTACCACACATGTTTCCCTTCTGCAAGCTATTGACTTAAAGGAAGGTTTTTTGAAACAAAATGCAAATGATGTTTATTTTGCCTCTGGGGATAGAAACACTAACTTCTTTCATGCATCTATCAAACACCGACATAAAATTAATACTATTCTTAAGATTAAAACTTCTAATGGTGAATTACTCACTGATCCTGATGCAATTGGTCACAATGTGGTGAAGCATTTCACTAATCTTTTCCAACACCAAATTCCAGTTTTACCCGTTGATGCCGAGCTCTTCTCTAAGGAAAAAGATTATGTCTCTTCGCTTTCTCTTACTAAAATTCCTACTGAGGAAGAAATCTTTGCTGCGCTTAAAGGGATCAATCCTAATAAAGCTCCTAGTCCTAATGGTTTTACTCCAACCTTTTATATCAAATGTTGGGACATCATAAAGATGGAAGTGATTAATGTCGTTAAAAGTTTCTTTTTGGGTGACAGCTCAGGTAAATATTTCACTACCTCCCTTATTGTGCTCATCCCTAAATGTAATGATAAACTCCACTGGGATAATTTCAACCATATTTCCCTTACTTACGTACTTCCCAATGTTATTAGTAAAATAATTGTGACCCACCTCCAACCTCACTTACCTACTATCATCTCACCGCAACAATCCACTTTCATTCAAGGTAAGGAAATCTCTAACAATATTCTTCTTGCCCAAGAAATCATTGAAGATCTAGAAAAGAAGTGTAGAGGTGGGAATTTTGTGTTTAAGCTTGAAATAAAAAAAGCTTTTGATACTATCAAATGGGACTTTGTTATAGAAATTCTTAAGATTCGTTGTTTCTTTAATACTTTTTGCTCTATTATCAAGAGATGGCTGGAGCACAATTACTATAGTGTCCTAGTCAATGGGAAATCTTATGGTTTTTTCTCCTCCTTGAGTGGTATAAAACAAGGCGGTCCCCTTTCTGCGATTGTTTTCATAATTGCTTTTGATTACCTCTCCCGTCTTATGAATCATATGGAAAAGTTTCATCCTTTTACTCAATTTTCTCATAAGTCTAAGCTCATGGTTAGTCACTTGGTTTACGCGGATGATGCTATCCTTTTATTTAATGCCTGCAAAAGTACTTTTAAGCGCATGATGAAAATTTTAAATAATTTTCAGAGTACTTCTGGGTTAACATTTAACACTTCCAAATGTCAGCTTTTATTCAGTAGACATGTTCGTATTGCTCTCACCAACTGGGCTGCCTCTTACACTTCTTGTCAGGTTGCCACCCTTCCTCTTAAATATTTGGGCGCCAACATTTTAAGGGGTAGAAGGAGACAAATGTATATGGATAATGTGCTTGATAAAATTAAATCTAAGTTTAATGATTGGAGGAATATCTTCGGCTCAAAAAGAGGCAGTCTCACTTTGCTTAAGATTTCCCTTCATACCAATCCTTCTTATGCTATGCAAGTTTTACATCTTAGAAAAAGTACTCAATACAGTCTTGAGAGGCTCTTTAATAAATTCTTGCGGGCTGGAAGCACTCACAAAAAAAATTGGACTTCTTGGGATAAGGTTTGCAAACATAATAGTGGTGGTGGCTTAGGTTTTAAGAATCTTAATCATATCACTTAAATTAATATGTGTAAAATTTGGTTTAAATTCCGTATGGGCACCTCACTTTGGGCTTTGGGCTAGCTTTCTTCATCATAAGTACTTCACGCAAGCCCATCCTATGAATGTTGAATGGAAAACTGCTAAATCTAAACTTTGGAAAGCTTTTCTTAAAATTCATCCCGTGGCTCGAAATTTAATTTAATGGGAAGTTGGTACTGTAAATTTATCCTTTTGGTGTGATCATTGGGGTATTGTATATTTCTCTACTTTCCCTCATTTATCTCACGAGGATACGATACTCGTTTTTGATTGATGGTGGGATGGATCTTCTCATGCTCATAAGTTAAGTGATTTAATGGGGGATAAGATGGGAAGTGTCCTTAAAATATTTCTCTCCCCAACTAAAATGGGCAGTCATATATGGAAATTTTCTTCTCAAACTTCTTTTACCAAACTTTTATACCAAAAATTGCATTATCTTACTCCTTACCATTGGACTACTAATATTTGGAATGCTTACACATCCCCCTCTATATCCTTTTTCTTATGGAGATACTTTTTATCACTCTTTCCTTTTGATGATATTTTGAAACTAAAAGGTTTGCGTATGGCATTGTGATGTTATATTTGTAAATGTGAGGAGTATTCCACTTCACATTTTTTCTTTCATTGCCAATTTGCTCGTGGTTTTTGGCATTTGGTTGGGCTCTATTTTTGTATATTTTGGATTACAAATGACAATAATATTTTAGGCTTGGAAGAACACACTTTTATATGATGGGAAGCTTGGCTCTTTTCGACTTATTATCTGGTGGCTCCTTTGGTCTGCAGGAAATGCATGTAAGCTCCTATGGCTGCTATTACAACTTCTTATATTATTGTTTACTATCTTAAGGCTAATAAAATTTTTTTGCTTCATCCAAACCCTCCACCGAGGGGTAGGATGGCCTCCTTAGTTCGATGGCAACCCTCTCAGTTGGTTCAGTCCAGTTGAATGTGGATGGAAGCTGGAATTTAAATGGTGCCGGTGTGGGTGGTATTTTTCAAAACTCCTTAAGTAAATGCCTTTGCTATTTTTCCTCACCTGTAACTACCTCCACACCTTTAGAGGTTGAGGGCTTTGTCATTTGGTATGCTATACAGATTGTTGTTATGTTTCACTTCCATAGTATTTATATTGGGTCTGATTCCAAAGTTATTGTGAACTTGTCTAGTAAGACCATTCCTCCTACTTAGAATATTCTTTGTGTGCTTAATATGATTCAAAATTTCATCAAAAGGCATAATTTGGTCATCCAAATGCATTTCGATTATAGAGAATGTAATTCCCTGCGGATTGGCTCACTAAGCAGGGATTACAAAAGGTTTTGCTGGGTACTGTGCCCCCACCTCCTTTATAAATCTTGTTAAATGGCGACTTGATTGAAATTCCTTATATTTGAAGATAATATTGTTGTTTAAAATCTTTTAATTTTGGTTAGTGGTTTTCCTTCTTTGGCATGTATTTATCACTTCTAGATGATGTTTTCTTTTGGATTAAAAACACCTTCTTTCGTAGGGTGCATTGGGACCCTATTATGAGATCGTGCCATGGGTTTTCTTATTACTGCCACTACAAGAGCTTTTTTCGTTCTACTGCATTTTCTCGAACCTATTGCACTATTGATTTCATCTTCTCGATAGCCTTTGTTGTTGCCTCTATTTTATGGATTATTATGAATAACTTCACTATGGATAGACCCTATCTTGGTTCTTTGTTTGCCGATAAAACTAATATTTTGCATTGGAAGCCTTTGTTACTTTATTTTTTCAGGTCCAGCCCTTATGTATCAACTTTCTATGTGGAGCACACCTCGGTTCTTTGAAGATTTTAGATGGATTCTACTGTCTTAGTTCCTTCTTGCGGCTCAACATCTTAGAGGTTTCTTTTTTTGTTGAATTGGACCTTTATTATTTGTTGGTTTGGTCATGGTTATTTTGTGTATACTCTTATTGAGTGGTTTAATTATTTGTGATGTTGTATTTTGGGTCCACAACACCTATGCTTCCTTTTTCCTTTGGAACTCCTATGACTTTACTGTGTTTTTTTGCTTTTAGTTAGGGAACCGCTTTCCCTCCCCTTTTTTGTATTCTCTGCTTTTAATAAACACGTAGGGAGCCACGAGTTGTTGTTTTATGAAATATATAGTTTTCTTTCTCTTTTCTTTCTTATTTTACTGTTTAACTCTCTTGTAAGCAATTTTGAGGATTGGTCTTCCTCCCTTTGTCTGGGGACCTCTCCTTTGGAACCTTTTGTACTACTTTTAATGATCAACATTTAGGGAGCCGAATCATGCTCCTTCCAAAAAATAAAGTAAAATAATATATATATATATATATATATATATATAGTTTTATGGATTTTGTTTACTTCAGAAACATGAAATTGACAAAATATTTAAAAACATTTTTTATTTATCTAATTTTATGGAAGATTTGAGAATTAATTGGATTTAAAACGTAATGGAGAAAATTTTGAAAATGGCGCTTGAGGTGTCATNTTGACAAAATATTTAAAAACATTTTTTATTTATCTAATTTTATGGAAGATTTGAGAATTAATTGGATTTAAAACGTAATGGAGAAAATTTTGAAAATGGCGCTTGAGGTGTCATTTTCCATAGAGCTGGTGCCTGAAGTGCCAGAATTGGCGCCTAAAGCGTCACGACGAATGAAACAACTTAAGATGCTTCAAAAGGCAATCTTTAGTGGGTATCCATCCTAATAACTCCCAAAAATTGATTCCTAAACTTATTTTAGTGGAAAAAATGAAGGATAAGTTAATATTGTTCAAATCCAATGGTTTCCCGCTCTAAAGAAACCGCTAGATATGGAATTTTTAACTGGAGGAAGTTCCTCAGTTTCGATGCACAAAAGTTATATGATCAAGTTCTTGTGAGGAAGAGCCTAATCAAGAAATGAGGATTTGTGAATCAAGGATTCAACACAATGAATACTCGAGTGGAGGAGATTATTCCATAAACATGCTGAGAAGTGCTTTGTTATACCACTACCATCGTAGTTGTCCGTATGGGGAAAGAGTTCTATGACAATCTTCATGGAATAAACCAAGGAGTTGTCTATTTTTTTGGGAAGTGTGTAATATTCACTCCTTCAAGAATAAATGATATGCTTATGATTGAATGTGTCCCTATTTCCCATTATGCAAATTTTTCCCCTACAAGAGAAAATATGAACGAACTCTATCGATTTCTTACTGATGAAGATGCAAATTGGGAGACCAGAGATAATGGGAATGTGCTTTCTCAGAGTTTTGCCCCTTCCCGGGCTTACTTGTGTTTGAACTTTACTGTTGCATTGATTTCAACTTTAATGCTCCATCATTTGGAACCTTTTATCTTTGTGCCTAAGCCCTTTGTTTGCTTCTTTATTGAGAAGCACATGGTTGTTTACACTCCTATTGATGCTGAAACGAACTCTATTTAGACTAAGGCAACTTATGCTGAGGTGGTGGGTAAAGGACTGGAACCTTCTCAGAATGCTGAAATTCTTGTTTTCCCCCAATCCTTCCATAAATCTATTGTGGGTAAATAACCTTTAGAGGTTAAAGAGGGTAAGCATACTGAAGTGGACACACACATTTGATCCCAGCAAAGATCCCCCTATAGTTCCTATTTGGTTTAAATTTCCAGGACTTCAACTGCATTTTTTCAACCATAAAGTTTTGTTCAACATTGGACTTGCTTTGGGAATACCATTGAAGACAGACTTTCCCACTTATAATCTCTCTAGACCAACTGTTGCAAGAATAATTGTAGAGAGGGACATCACCCTCCCGGAGGTTGAAGAAATCTGGATTGAATCTAGAAATGAAGGGCATTGAAAAAAAATAGTAATGGAACAAAAACCTTACTACTGCCCCCATTGTAGGATGTTTGGGCATACAATGGATATATGCTACAAGTTAAATCCTACCAACAAAAGAATAGTTGTTAACAACATTGTTAATGGCACTGCTTCCACAGCTGCCCTGTTGTTGTCCCTCACTCTGATCAGTTGGGAACACAACCTTAAGTTAATCATCTTACTGAAGCTTCATCCAGTAAGTAGCAACTTCCCACAGAACCATCCAAGTCTACCCAAACTCCTACAATTCTGATAGAAACTGAAGAGGGAGAATGCAACACTATTGTTCTTTCTCCACCCAGTACAATTCTTGAAAAACATTTGGGGGTGCTTTCAGCCACCCCAAGGAAATCCTTGGTCCCAACTAAAGATCTAATGATGGAAATGAATCAAGAATTGGAAAGAGATGGGCAAGTTCAAAAAGTAAAAAAGAATAAGAAACATACAGGGGAACCAAAGAAGACTTTCATAGAAGAACATAAGAAGGAATGCTCCCATATTTCTCTTACAAAGTCATCAATCCAACTGTATAGGGTAAGGACTAGATCACGATCTCAGCTTTCTCTTCATCCACCCTCTTCAACATGATCAATTTTCTTTTGTTGGAATGTAAGGGGTATATTGCTCACCCCTCTTCCCTGAAAATAATTTTTTATTTTAATAAAAAACAAAAAATTTGGTGTATTGTTATATTAGAACCTCTGGTTCACAAACACCCTCAACAGATCCTCTCTAAATTTACTGGATTTTCTCACTTTACTAACCATAACAAAAAAAAATTGGATTCTCTGTAGACAGGAGATAAGTTGGCAAGTTTTGATTGACCATTCTCAATTCGTACACTTCTCATTCAACACTATTGGGCATGTTGGCTTTGCAACTTTTGTGTATACTGGTTGTTCCAAAAATGACAGAAGAGATCTCTAGGCTTCCCTATATGTTATTAGCCAAAACATGAATACCTTTTGGCTTGTTGGTGGTGATTTTAACTGCATCACCCATTCTGCAGAGAAGACTGGTGGCAGGCCTCCAAACCTTGCTAAGATGAATCTATTTTCAGACAATATTTTAAAAGATGATCTTTTTGACATTGGTCATACGGGATCAAATTTCATTTGGAAGAGGAGTGTTTTATGGGAAAGGCTTGATAGGATTTTGGTTAATTATTATTGTTGTCAGCATTTTTGGCAAACTACAGTTATTAACTTTAGTCTTGCAGGATCTGACCACAGACCCCTTCTTATCTCAATTGCTGCCTCTGAATCTTCTACATCTCTTTCTCCATTCAGATATCTTAATATGTGGTCTAGTCATCTTTCTTTTCTTAATCATATGGTAGGTGCTTGGTATTCCAATCTGAACCTGGATCCTTGAGCTAAACTGGTTTTTCTGCATGTGAAGGTTAGTAAAGTTTTGAAAGCTTGGGGCTGGAAATCCTTTGGAGATGTATTTAAAGCTGTGGAAGCTGCTGAAAATGAAGTTCTAGAGTTGGAGAACCTAACTCTGATTGATGGTGGGGAGAACCTTTTACTGGCTGCACAAGAAAAACTTCTTCTTGCCATTGATAAATAAGAGCAATTCCTTAGGCAGAAAGCTTCTATAAGTCACTTCGAAGAGGGAGATAGGAACACTAAGTTTTACTATGCATATATCAAATATAGGTGACAATGCAACACTATTCATAAGATCCAGAGCACAAATGGAGATTGGATTTCTGATAATGCCTCCATTGCCACTGATGTTGTTTCTTATTTCCAGCAAATATTAACTCAATCAAACCTCCAGAGATCTCCCATTGAAAATCTTTATTCCACTGAGGAGAACACTAATATTTCCAAACTTAATTTGACTTCTCCTCCCAATGAGAACAAAATTTTGCAAGCCCTTCAAAGCATTGACAGTTATAATACTGTTGGGCCTGATTGTTTCATAAGTGATTTCTATAAGAAATCATGGGAAATCATTAAAATTGAAGTGATCATTGTTGTTCAAAGTTTCTTTGAAGGTTCATCCATCCCCCATTACTTTAATGCCATCAGCATTGTGCTCATCCCCAAATCCACTGTTAAAAAAAATTGGAATGATTTCAAGCCAATTAGTTTTACTTATGTCATCAATAAACTCATTAGCAAAATTATTGTAGGTAGACTTCAGCCCCACCTCAGTCATCTTGTCTCTAAAACTAGTCTACATTTGTTAAAGGTAGGTCCATCACAGATAATGTACTCCTTGCTCAAGAACTTCTGTTGGACTTTGATGGACCCTGCAGGAATGCTAACCTGATCTACAAATTGGACTTAAAAAAAAGCTTATGACACTACTTGCTGGGAGTTTATCTTGGAAGTTTTAACTAGTAGAGGTTTTCAAGCTGATTTCTGCGTCCTCATAAACAGGTGGCATAGAGATAACTCTCATTCGCTTCTCATCAATGGTCAATCTTGGGGTTCATTCACAACATCTAGAGGACTCAAACAAGGAGACCCCTTGTCTCCAATTTTTTTATTATTGGAACTTGATCACTTATTTAGAATGTTGAATAGAAGTCTACTCTTCTTCAAATAAGTCAGGTATCACCACAAATCTAAAGTACCTGTTTCTCATGTAGTGTAGGCAGATGACATTATGGTGTTCTCTAGTGTAACAAGAAAGCAGTGAGGAAAGTCATGAAGTGCTTACATACCTTCCAAAGCCATTCTGGTTTAGCATTTAATTCTGACAAATGCAATGTGTATTTCAAACAACACATCCCAGTCATGCAAAGAAATTGGATTCTGGATTATACTCAATTCAGCAGCTCTACCTTGTCGATCAAGTACCTTGGTGAAGTACCTTAGTATTCAACTCTTAAAAGAAAAGACTAGACTAACACAATTTGAGGATGTCTTGGGAAAGATCTCTGCTACTCTCTCTAGCTGGACACATTCTTTTCTTTCCAATGGAGGTAGAATCACACTATTGAAAAGTATACTGACAACATTCCCCTCCTACATCCTCCAAATGAACAATATGAAGAAAATCACCCAATTACAACTGTAAAGGATCTTTAATAGGTTCCTTTGGTCTGGCCAAAGGTAGCAACTTCACTGGGCTAGTTGGCAGGAATTATCTAAACCAATTGTGGCTGGGGGAATTGGATTTAAAGGACTACAACACTTAATATAAGTCAACTGGTGCAAGATGTGGATCAAGTTCAGAGAACAAAAGTCACTTTGGGCTAAATTTATGCTAGGTAAGTATTGCAAGGATTGCCATCTCAACACTCTTTGTAGGAAGCCTGGAGATTCCAAAATTTGGGTGAACTTGCTGAAAGTCAGAAAACAGGCTGAAGACCTCTTTCTATGGGATATTGGAAATGGGAAAATCAATTTTTTTGTTGGATTCCTGGTGTCCCAAAAATGTCTTTCAACCCATTAGCAATCAGATTAATACTCAGCTTACTGCGACTGACTGCTGGGAGGAGAACCAATAGTCTATGCCTCTACTCCAAACAATCCTTCAACCTCATTCTACAATCCAAGTTTCTAAAATTCAGATTTACAGCTCCAGAGCTGACAAATTAGTTTGGTAGGGACCTAAAATTCAGAGCCTTACTAAAGCTATTTACTATAAAACTTAACACATGGGAGACTAAAGCTTGGGGGGAACTTATCTGGCATAAAAGCTTAACTCCTTATATGTCCTTTTTTAGTTGGCGAAACCTCAATGGTCTACTCCCCACTGATAATATTCTCAAGCTGAAAGGTGTGATAGGCCCATCCAAATGCTACTTTTGTGGGGAAACAGAAGAATCAATTCCTCATCTCTTCTTTATGTGTAGTTTCTCCCAAAAGGTTTAGAATGAACTCTCCCATATTATCACACTGAATACTCTGCAACTGGACTGGATCAACATTAACCACTGTTGGAAGACCTGGAAGGCTGCTAAAGTTGGATCTATTCCTTTTTTGGTGGATTTGTTTACTTAGATGGCTAGGAACAAGGCTAAGTTCGATGGTGAGGTTGTCACACACCAACAAATTACCAGGAATTGTATCTCTTATCTGCATAAACTTATACTCTATCACAAGTTCCCTTGTATCTGCTTCCCCCCTCGAGTGGAAAAACCCAACCCTTTTAGAGTAACCACTATGTATTGGTCCCCTCCTACCTATCCATAAATTAAAATTAACACTAATGATAGTTTTGCTTCCTTTAAGGCTGGGGTGGGAGGTGTGTTTAGAAACCATCTTAAACAGTGCATCCTATTCTTCTAGGCTCCTGTTTTTGTTGTAGATGCTTTTGAAACTGAATTAATTGTTGTTTACTTGGCCATCACTCTTGCTAAGATGAACCACTAGCATAATTTAATTATTGAGGTGGATTCTGAGGTACTTTTACGGATGTTACAAGATGGAAGACAAGCTTCTTAGTGTCATATTTAATGGGCTAACAAGATTATGTGCGTGTTATCTCCTCTCAAGGTCCAATTGCTTTCATCTATAGGGAAGGGAACCAACCTTCTAACTGGCTTACAAGAAGTGGTCTATACACTGTTCAGAGTCATGTTTCCTATAATCCACCCCCTTCCAACTCTTCTTTTTTTGCTAGCTGGAGATGCTTTAGATGCTCCCCATTTAAGAATTGTAACTGTTCTTCACATCAATAAAATCTTAAGTTTGGTTTTAATATATATATATATAT
>JXCR01146012.1:2758-29304 GCA_002079205.1 Phalaenopsis hybrid cultivar
ATATATATATATATATATATATATATATATATATATATATATATATATATCTTAGTATTTTGTTTAATAAGTGTTCTATATATATTAGGAAATGATAATCTCTTAAAATACTACACAATTTTTTATATCATAAATAAAGATAAATATTTATATTGGAAGAAAATTTGGAATTGAATTGAACCAAAAGAGAAGCGACACAATATTGGCCTCCGGCGCTCACAGTGCCCTTTTACAGAAGCCATGACACTGATAGCACCAACAGTGCCCAGAGCAAATTCTGCAGTTCAGGATGAATTTGGCGGGCTTTAGCAGAATTGCACTAAGAAATAACTACCTAGTGGTTTTTCTTAAGGCATGAAAACTACTTTGGATGAATAGAAACTTCTAGATTTTGAAATTCATGGCTTCCAATTCCAGAAATACTTCAAGGTGTGGAGTTTTTAATAGAAGAAAGTTTTTCAGTTTTGACGCGTAGATATTGTACGATAAAGCCATCACTAAGAAAGGGCTTATCAAGGAGATATCCTTTGTCAATTACTGATTGAGTAATCCAAGTTGATAGATTGAGAAAATCATAGTACAAATACTTTGAGAAGTTCTATGTTACACGGCCGATGAAGTAGTTGTTCCGGTGGTAAAGGAATTCTATGCTAACGTACATGAAATTACCCAAGGAGTTGTCTTCATTTAAGGTGAGGGTGTACTATTTCCTCCGCCTCGAATTAATGATTTTTATATGATTGAAAGCATGTCAACCTATCATTATACAAATTTTATCCCAACAAAAGTGATGATGCATGATGTATACCAATTTCTAACTCATGAAAATGATAATTGGGAAGTTAGAGACGAGGGCTACGTTAGCTTCTCTGCCTCACTACTTAATTCGATATCTAAATAATAGCATTTCTTCATCTCTGTAAAACTACTCCCTACAGTGAAAATTAGTAGAGCTACAAAAGAAAGTCCAATTTTAAACTATTGCATTCAAATGAGAAAACCCAGTGACGTGAGATCAATTATTTTTAAATCTAATTTGGGTATTATTACGAATGGGCCTATATATAGACTGAGCCATCCTTTTACAATTTTCTTAATTTTTAGTCAATCTCAAGTGTCATATGAAAGTTGGGAGAAAGTATTATTACCATGGGAGCCCATGATTCTAATTAATAATAACTATATTTAAAGTGAAAATGAAGCATTGGATATTATCTTGGATCATTCATCACATGCTTCAACACCATTAATGCTTTATACAATTAGAAGTTCAATAGATTTGGAGAAGAAAATGAAGACAATTGAAAGAGAACTTCATATTATCATGAATGTAATAGGAAATATTAATTACCTGATTGATGACTTAGATTGGAGGATGAAGGAAAACTTTGATCATAACAATTGAAGCAGTTTTGGTGCAGATGTTCAAGAAAAATGGATGGATTGATGAAAATTTGACTGATCAATTCCCGTATTGACCTTTCTACAACTTGTACAACCATTACCAATCTATGGGAGGTATTAGAGGAGGAGAAAGTACTGAAGATGAAGAGGAATAATTGAATAAGTTAGACTCTCTAGTGTTTTCAATTAATTATATTTTTAGTGTGATTGTGTTGGATTTAGTTTGCTTTAAACTCATAAAACGTTACTTGTATGTTTAGTTTAGTTTTTAACATTTTAGTATTGTGGCTTGATTTTGACGTTGAATTATAATTAGTTTGCTTTATGTATGTGTGAGTATGATTAAAGATGTGTGTTTGTAACAATTTGGATTTTTATATATAAAAGTTAGTTTTGTATTGTTTGCAAAAAGTCTTGTTTATGAATTATTTTAGGATGAATATTAGTGTTTAAAAAGACTAATTGGACTTTGCAGTGAATTGAAAGAAAACCAAAATTGCAAAAAGCAAAATAATTTGAATTTTTGGCTTTGGCACCAAAGACGCCCTCGACCCAATAGTGCCCAGATCCCTTAAACTTTGCAATTTACAGAGTAAAAACACCATTTTTACCTCTTCGGTTACCTTCAACCTAAGATTTTTGCACCTAGGGCTTATTAGTGCTTGGATTTGAGGCGATTTGAAGGCAAAAGATGTTTGGATTTCATCTTTGCTTGATTACCATGGAATCGAGAATAAGCAAAGGGTAAAGGAAGGTTGATTTTGATGATAAAAAAATTGTCAATTACTAAGCTAACTTTTTTTTCAATAGTCTACTTACAACAATGAAAGTAATTCAGGATCGAGCTTTCAAAAATTTGGGTGGTGAAGTCGAAAGATTGATTGTAGCTCGGTAGCGGGAGAATTTCTATTACTTTACCACTGAGGCTATTATTGGTGTAGTCATTGAATTCTATGCCAACTTTAGTGAAACTTCTGATGACCATGTCTGTGTTCATGGAAAAATGTTTGAATTCACCCCAAGGAAAATTAATGACTTTTATCAGTTGGAGGACATATATAGCTGTCAGTACAAAGCATTGTTTGCTACAAATGAGGCCCTGGAGGAAGTTATTTCATTTCTTAGTAATGGAAAAGGAGCTAGAAGTTGAAGAATCATGTTAAGGTAAACTTCCCTCTTTCTATGTTAAATGTAGTTTCCAAAGCCTAACATTATTTTATAGCGGTCATAATGATACCTACGTACCACCATAGCGAATTTATGAGAGATAGGGCCATCCTAAACTTCTATATTCAATAGATGAGTAGGATAGATGTAGGCTCTATTATTTATAGAAACACTCGTTCTATTGCTTTGGGTTAGATGACTGTTGGATTAGCACACCCTGCCCTGATTTTCACATTATGTGAGCAGGCAGGAGTTCATTTTGGAATTGATGAGGAGAGGATTGAACCTCTATAACCTATTGGGCCTGTAAATATTAAAACTTATGAATCTCATGTTGGATGGAGATCTGAGAGTAAGAGTAGGGATATTTCTTCTACTTCTAGTACCCCTACTCCCCAGGGACTTATGGAGTAGATGATGATCCAACAGGGAGATATCTTAAGGATGGAAAGCATGATGGAAAATAGAGAGGCCAAGAATGCACAAAATTACAATTTCACGAAACAAAAGTTTGAGTATGTTGCTTATGATGATGCAATGGTTAGATACATGAGGGGTGACCACTCAGTCCAATTTCCTAGTCACCTTATCCTTACCCCGTATCAACAACAAAACTTTGATGAGAAGAAGAAGAAAATGATGATGATGACTGGTGATTTTTACTTAGCCATAGTTTGATCTTTTGTTTAGTTTACAGATGGTTGTACTTTATTGTTTTTATTTTTTGTTTTTAGGGTGTGATACATTGCCTTATTTTAGCTGTTATGTTGTATTTTGAACAGTAGGTTATAAACTATTTTTGCACTGGAATTTATTTTAGTATTGTTGTTAGTTTTTAGTACTTTGTTTCAAGTATTTGTAGTTAACTCTTTGTCAACAAATTTTTATATGTATTATGTTGATTTAATTTTTTAAGTCTTGTAGCTTTTCATATTAGCACCTACAATATTTTAGAGTTAAGTTTTAATATTAGAACCTTCAACAGGTAATTCTTTTCTCCATTTGATAGAAAGCTCGAAATTAATTAAAGGGACACTTGCACAGATGGCGCCATGTCAGTGCAAGGCCTATTTCAAGAAGATTTGACAAATTTCAATGCTTTTTGAAGAGTTTTTGGATGCGCCTCTTGAAAAACTAACATTAGGCTATATGTAGAGCAAAATTTGATAAAAAAAGCCCCGCCTCCCCCCTCCTTGTGCCCATTAGTCCTTTAATTTTTTAGATTTTTGAGTTCTTTAAGTTTTATGTTGTGTTTAAGTGTAAATTATTTTCTATGAATAGTTGGAGAGGGAGAGAAGTGAGGTCAAAAAATATTGTAATTAATATTTAATATTTAAGGTACTATCAAAACTAAGTTATTAACTACTAGCAAAATTGTAATGCAAAGTTAAACAGTAACTACCAAACTATGTTTATGTGATGCACTTATCTAATATGAAAAAGCATATTTCCCACTACAATGAGTTTTTGTTTAAATGAGCTTAGATAAATGGTTATAAAGAATCGTTGGCTAATCTCAGGTTTCGTCCCTAAATCCTTGGTTAGGCTGGGAGGATACTTGCCCTCACTTCAGAGCTCCCCCTTACCTTCCCCTAAAGGCTAATGCTCACTTTAGTTTTTAAATACTAAGACCAAATTGGGGATTTTATCATGTCACCCTAAAATCTCCAATTCTACGCCCAACAATGTATATTTCTTTATTTATTTGCTCTTAATTCAATGAACGAAACACTCCTCCATAAAATTAAATGTGATTCTCACTCTTTTGTAGAACTCATATTCCATTTCCTAGATCATATGTTTCAACAAAGATTTTAACATATCAATTCGTCAGATCAAAAAGTAAATTAAGAATGGAGTAGAAAAACTATCACAATTTAATTTAAATTTTAAAATTGACACATCCAAATTATCTCTTCATTTCACCATATCTCAGAGTAGGGAGAAAGATAAAGAAAACTACTCAGACTCATGTGAAAGATACAACAAAACACAAATTTCATATATAAAAGATAATTCATGCAACAATAATAAACCAACAACTCTTATGAGAAATTGTTTCCCAAAGAAAGTCCCTTGTAGCCTCTCTTGGACTCTTTCTCTCTTTACAAGACTCTTGATTCTCTCTTAGAAAATGTAAGGAGGAAGAAATCTCTCACTTCTCTCCCTCTCCAAAAATTCTTAGAAAAGAATTCAAACTCAAACTCACCACAAAACTCAAAGAACTAAGTCAAATGTTTAAGGAACTAAATGACTAATGGACACAAGGAGGAAGGGGGTGCTTTTTCAAATCATTTTTGCTCTAAATAGAGGCTAATGTCATTTTTTCAAGAGGTGCATCCAAAAACTCTTCAAAAAGAATCCAAATTTGTCAAATCTTCTAGAAACAACCCTTGCACTGACCTTGGTGCGGTCGGCGCCCATTCTGGTGCCATCGGTGCCAGTGGCCCTTTAAATAATTTTGTGCTTTTTGTGAAATGGCACCATAGGCACTCAGTCTGTTACCGCCGGTGCTAAACATTTATTCTAAAACTCAATTTTGACTCAAAATTCCATCCATTTTGCTTCATGTTTGCTTCAAGTGCTAAAAATCAACAACCTGCAATAAAACGTGAAAAATTCCTTCTTTTAAAGTGCAATATCACCAAAAATGAGTATAAAATATAAGTCTAAAAATGCATATATGTTTGGTGCATCAAAATTTCCCAAACTTGAATGTTACTTGTCCTCAAGTAACTTCTTTACAAGATAAAAATATGAATTATGGTAAAGAATTTTAATTTCTAGGTTTCCATATTTTGGTTTAATAAATATAATAACATAACTTAAGAAAAATTTAAAATAACTCTAGTTAATACTAAAGGTATAAGAATATCTAGCAGTCAAGTCTTAGATTTCTGACTCTCTATTCTTTTCAAAAAAAAATACAAATTGTCATATTAAAGCCACTTAGAATAATCATATGAAGAAGAACTTCAAGAAAACTTTATTAGTAAATATGCTAATACTTAAATACAAGTTTAGAGAATGTAGACAAGCCTTCTTCCTTAAGTTGATTTAGGTGAAGCCAATTTTTGATTAGGCATCTCGTAAAACTTCTCCTCACACTTTTTCTTTTCTTTTCTTTTCTTTTAGGATTATTTTCAATCCTTTTTTTTTCTCTTTTTTTTTTATGTGAGTATTACTATATCTGGATAGCCTTTACTAATTTTGAACTTCACTTTCCTCTTCTTAAAGTTAAAAACTTTTCACATTCCTTCACTTTATAAATTCATATTAGCTTTGAAGATTTTTGATAAAGTTTTTTTTTCTTTTCTTTTTACATGAAACTATAAGCTTCTTAATACTTCAAAAGTACAAATTCCTTTACTTACAATGAAAAAAGCACATTCTTATTCTTTCATACCAAATAGCTTAATCTCTAAAATTAACCTTTATTATTAAAAATTTTTACTTAAGTTTACTGTATATTTAGAAACACAAATATAGTTATCTAACGTCACCCTCTAATAGCTAATTGAGGATAAATAAAATTAAGTTTCTTTCTTTAAAAGGGAATTTTTCTTTCCACCCAAACTTAAATTTTTAAAAGTTTTAGCATGACAAACTTAAAAATTAAGGGTGAAAGAAAACATTTAATACATAAAGTAAAGACTTACCCGTTGAAGGTTCTGATATTGAAACTTAACTCTGAAATATTGCAGGTGCTAATATGAAAAGCTAAAGACTTAAAAACATTAAGTAACACATAATACATATAAAAATTTGTTGAGAAAGAGTTAACTACAAATACATTCAACAAGGTACTAAAACTAACAACAGCACTAAAATAAATTTCAATCCAAAAATAGTTTTATAACCTACTATTCACAATACAGCATAACATGTAAAATAAAGCAAAGTATCACACTCGAAAAACAAACAATAACAACAATAAAGTACAACCAACTGTAAACTAAACAAAAGATCAAATTATGACTAAGTAAACATCATCAGTCGTCATCATCATCTTCTTCTTCTACATCAAAGTTTTGCTGCTAACACGGGGTAAAGATAGAGTCACTAGGAAACTGAACTGAGTGGTCACCCCTCATATATCTATCCACTACATCATCATAAGCAGCATCATACTCAAACTTTTGTTTAGTCAAATTGTCATTATGTGCATTTCTGGCCTCTATATTTTCTATCCTGCTTCCCATCCTTAAAATATCTCTCTGTTGGATCATCATCTGCTCCATAAGTCCCTGGAGAGTAGGGGTACTAGAAGTAGAAGGAATTTCCCTACTCCTACTCTCAGATCTCCATCTAATATGAGATTCACAAGTCTTAATATTTGTTGGCCCAATAGGTTTTAGAGGTTCAATCCTCTCCTCATCCATTCTAAAATGAACTCCTGTTTGCTCACATAATGTAAAAATTAGGGTAGGGCATGCTAATCCATCAGACATCTCACCTAAAGCAATGGAATGAGTGTTTCTATAAATAATAGAGCCTACATCTATCCAACTCATCTATTGAATAATAAAAGTTTAGGATGGCTCTATCTCTTGTAACTTCGCTATGGTGGTACGTAGGTATCATTCTGGTAGATATAAAATATTGTTAGACCTTGGAGACTACATTTAACATCGAAAGAGGGAAATTTACCTTAACATTATTCTTCAACTTCCAAGCCCCTTTCCCATCAGTAGGAAATGAAATAACATCCTCTAGGGCCTCATTTGTAGCAAAGAATGCTTTGTACTAACAGCTATATATGTCCTCCAACAAATAAAGTTCATTAATTCTCCTTGGAGCAAATTCATCCATTTTTCTACAAGCATAGATGTGGTCACCAGAATTTTCTCTAAAGTTGGCATAGAACTCCATGAATACACCAATAATAGCCCCGACACTAAAGTAATAGAAATTCTCCCACTACCGAGCTACAATCAATATCTCAACTTCACCACCCGTATTTTTGAAAGTTTGATCCTGAATTACTTTCTTTGTTGTAAGTAGACTATTGAAACAAATGCTAGCTTTGTAATTGACAATTTTTTTTCAGCAAAATCCACTTTCCTCTTCCCTTTGCTCATTCTCGGTGTCATGGTAATCAAGAGAATATGAAATTTGAACTTCTTTTGCCTTTAAATTGTCTCAAATCCAAGCACTAATAAGCCTTAGGTGCACATACTAGAGGTTAAAGGTAATCGAAGGGGTAAAAATGGTGATTTTACTGTACAATTTGTGAAATTTAAAGGATTTGAGCACGTTCAAGTCGAGGGTGTCGTCGGTACTACAGCCAAAAATTCAAATTTTTTTTGCTTTTCACAATTTTAATGTTCTTTCAACTGGCTCCAAAGTGTAATTAGTGTTTTAAACACTAATATTCATCAGAAAATAATTCACAAACAAGCATTTTTACAAACAATACCAAACTAACTTGTATATATGAAAATCCAAATTATTACAAACACACATCTTTAATCACACTCACACAAACATAAAGCAAACCAACTATAATTCAGAGTCAAAATCAAGCCAAAACACTAGAACATTGAAAACTAAACTAAACATACAATTAAAGTTTTATGAGGTTAAAGCAAAGTAAATCCAACGCAATCACATTAAAAACATGACTAACTTAAAACATTAGAGAGTCTAACTTCTTCAATTATTCTTCTTCATCTTCAGTACTTTCTTCTCCTCTAATATCTCTCATAGACTGGTAGTGGATGTACAAATTGTAGAAGGGTCACAACGAGAATTGATCAGTCAAATTTTCATCGATCCATCCATTTTTCTTAAACATCTGCATCAAACCTTCTTCAATTGTTTCAGTATGATCAAAGTTTTCCTTCATCCTCCAATATAAGTGATCAAAAAGGTAACTAAGATTTCCTATTACATTCATGATACTCTGAAGTTCTCTTTTGATTTTGTTCATTTTCTTCTCCAAAGTTATAGAACTTCCAACTGTATAGGGCATTAATGATGTTGAAGCATGTGATGAATGATCCAAGATAATTTCTAATGCTTCATTTCCATTCCCAATATAATTTTCATCAATAGGAATCATGGGCTCCCAAGGTAATAATACTTTCTCCTAAAATTCATATGGCACTTGAGATTGACTACAAAGTAAGAAGATTGTAGAAGGATGCTCTAGTTCATATATAGGCCCATACATAGTAATACCCAAAATATATTTGAAAATAATTGATCCCACATCCATGGGTTTCCCCTTAACTCGAATGAAGACAACTCCTTGGGTAATTCCATGTAAGTTAGCATAGATATCCTTTATCACTGTAACAACTACTGCAACGACAGTGTAACATAGAACTTCCCAATGGCTCTGTACTATGATTTTCTCATTCTGTGAACTTGGATTACTCAATCAATGATTGGCAAAGCCTCTCTCCTTGATAAGTATCTTCGTAAAGATGAGTTGTCATATAATCTTTGTACGTCAAAACTGATAAACTTTCTTTTATTGAAAACTCCATAACTTGAAGTATTTCTGGAGTTAGAAGCCATGAATTTCAAAATCTTAAATTTTATGGTCATCCAAAGTGGTTTTCATGCCTTTAAAAACACCTCTAGGAAGTTATTCTGAAGTGCAATCCCACCAAAGTTTTCCAAATTCTTACTAAACCGCAGGAACTGCTCTGGTCGCTGTCAATGCCCATTCTGGTGTCGTCAGTGCTAGAGGCCAATATTGCATAGCTTCTCTTTTGGTTTAATTCAATTCCAAATTTTCTTCCAATACTAATATTTGTCTTGATTTATGATAAAATATTCTGTTGGATTTTAAGATATTATTATTTCCTAATAATTATAGAACAATTATTAAACAAAATCGTAAGATATATTGATATATATAAATTGATACATATGGGTTGCCTCCCACAAAGCGCTTGGCTTAACTTCGTCAGCCCGACGTACAATTATTCAATTAGGATGACTCAACCTCAAAATTTTTCTAAATTCATGTGCCCTTCATAATAATATTTCAATCAATGCCCAGTAACTTTAAATATATTTCCAGTTTAAGGATCTCTAACAACTATAGTTCAATAATGATAAACTTTAATCACATTGAATGGTCCTAGCCATCTAGATTTGAGTTTTCCTGGAAATAATCTCAATCTAGTACTATATAATAGAACATCTTGTCTAGGTTCAAATTCTTCTTTATAATCTTCTGATCATGCCTTTTTTTCATTTTTTCTTTTTGTATTTTTGCATTATCATATGATTCATTTCTAATCTCCTCAAGTTCATTAAGTTGCAATAATATTTTCTCACCAGCATTTTTTAAATTAAAATTAAATTCCTTAAAAGCCCAAAATGCTTTATTCTCCAATTCTTCTGGTAAGTGGCATGTTTTTTCAAAATTAAGTCTATATGGGGACATCCCAATAGGAGTCTTATAAGCATTCATGTATGCCCATAGGGCAGTATCTAATCTAGCAGACTAATCCAATTTATAGGGATTTATAACTTTTTTTTTAAATTTGTTTTACTTCACGATTTGATATTTTTGCTAGAACGTTAGTCTGAGGATTATAAGCAGTAGATAATTTATGCATAATATTATATTTTCTAATCAATTTCTTGATTTTCTAATTCCTAAAATGGTTTCCGCCATCTGTAATAATCACTCTCGACATTTCATATCTTATAAGAATATTTTTATATAAAAATTTAAAAACACTCTGAGCATCACATTAGGTACAGCAATAGCTTCAATCCATTTGGACATATAATCAACAACAAGCAATATATATAAATTCCGAAATGAAGGCATAAATGGTCCCAAAAAATCTAATCCCCACACATCAAAAATTTCAACTTCCAATGTGTAATTTAGAGACATTTCATTTCTTCTAGAAATATTTCATACTCCCTAACATTGATTGCATGTTTTAATACATTCGTTAACATCTCTAAAAAGAGTAGGTCAATAAAATCCAACTTGCAAAATTTTATGTGCAATTCTATTTGTACCAAAATATCCTCCAAATTCAGAATCGTGACATCTTTCAATTATATTTTGAGTTTCTTCGTAAGACACACATCTTCTAATAATTAGATTTTTGCACTATTTTTATAAAGGCGGGTCATCCCAAAAATAGAATTTTGAATCATGAATAAACTTCTTTCATTGTTAATTCTTAACATTTGGTGGTAGAATATTACTCACAATATAATTTACTATATTGGCATACCACGGTATATCCTTTCTATCAATATTATACAATTGTTCATTAAGGAAAGTTTCCAAAATTTCATTTGTAAAATTAATTAATATTTCTTGTTCTAATCTAGACATATGATCAGCTATTTGATTATTATTCCACTTACTATCAACTACCATAAAATCAAACTCTTGCTGCAGAAGTATCCATCTAATTAATCTTTGTTTAGCATCCTTTTTTTGCATCAAATATTTGATAGCAGAATGATTTGTATGCACTATACATTTGTCTCCAATTAAGTAAGGTCTAAACTTATCAAAGGCATAGACAATAGCTAATAACTCTCTATCAATAGTGATGTAATTAATTTAAGCATCATTAAGAGTTTTACTAGCATAATATATTACTTTAAAAACTTTATTGTGTCTTTACCCTCAAACAACCATATTAGCATAATCACTAGCATCACACATTATTTCAAATGTCTTCTCCCAATCAGGTGGAACTATTGTAGGCGCAGTGATTAATTTTTCTTTCAACAGTTCAAATGCTTTTATGCATTCCTTGTTAAATGTAAATTTCGTATCTTTTTTTAAATGTTGGCATAATGGCTTAGTTATTTTTGAAAAAAATTTTGTACAACTCCTGTAGAAACTAGCATGTCCTAGAAAACTTCTCACCCCTCTAACCGTAGTAGGAGGTGATAATTTCTTAATAACTTAAATTTTTACTAGATCTACTTCCATACCATTTTCAGAAATTATGCCCAAGTACAATTCATTATGTAACCATAAATTGACAATTTTCTCAATTTAGTACTAAGTTGATTTTTTTTACATAATTCCATTTTCTAAATTATTTAAACATAATTCAAATGAAGTTGCAAATACATAAAATTATTACAAATACTTCCATTCCACATTCAATTAAATTACTAAAAATTGACATCATAAATCTTTGAAATGCCACATGTGTGTTACATAGTCCAAAAGGCATTCTACGAAAAACAAACGTTTCATAAAATCTTGTAAATGTTTTTTTCTCTTAATCCTCAAAAGCAATTGGAATTTTGTGATACCTGGTATATCCATATAGAAAATAGTAATATTTGTTTCTAGCCAATCTATTCAACATTTGGACTAGAAATGGTAAAGGAAAGTGATCTTTACTGGTGGCCATGTTTAATTTTCTATAGTCTATACAAATTCGCCAACAAGTAACTTGTCTTATTCGAATTAATTCACTTTTCTCATTTACTTCAACTATCACTCCTCCTTTTTCTGGAACAAAGTGATTCATACATACCCAAGAACTGTCTGAAATAGGATATATAACTCTAGCATCTAACCATTTTAACATTTCTTTTTAACAAACTCTTTCATTATTGGGTTTAATCTCCTCTGAGGATGTCTACTGTACTTTTTTTTGTTAAGGAGTTGCCCATTAGAAGCTGTCCGTCACTAGAATCGAAATCTCGTTGCCCGCTTCAGAAAGGCGTTTAATTTAGATATATATATATATATATATATATATATATATATATATATATATATATATATATATATATATATNCTGACCCTATAATTCTCATAGTTTAAATGAAAGAGCATTATACCTCAAACTCTGTATATATCCTGAAGGATAAACATAATAATTGATGATGCAGCTTAATCAAATAAACTAAGAAATATATGACATCCTTTTGGTCTCCAAAAACCATTTTATTTGCCGACAAGTTCCCCTTACATTTGTGTGAAATGATCACACAAATAACCTGGAAGATGTGAGGATTTAGGTCGTTATGAATGAAAACCGCAGAATCCTAAGACGAGTTAGGGCTTATATTATACGACACAACTATACAAAAGCCTAAAGATGAGTTGAGAATTTATGTTGCACTAGGAAAACAACCTCCAAATCCTTTAGCTTGTTGTTTAATTTTAAGAATAGTTTAGCTGGTGTAGACATATTTTGAAGTTGAAGATGGTCATACTGCACATAATGCTAGCTCCAAGCTCCTTATCGTGATGAGTTTAAGTTTTCTAATGTGTCAAGTTATAATGTCAAATCAGATGTCCCTATGGCTATGGTTCTTTAAATGCTTGGGGCATATTAAAGTTGATTAGAGCGACACCGGTCAGGATTCTATGGTTTCTTCATTCCAGTACCACTATTTTATATTGGATTGACTTAATCTAAATGAATTTAATAAACTCAACTTAATGAGTTTCATACTTTCATTTAGACCGTGGGTAGCCTCTTTAGCAACCGTAGGTTACCTCCTTCGAGGGATTCCCGATCATCCAATAGAGACGTCTTAATTTATTTATAGTTGTTGTTTTATGATGTTTGTGATTAAATTTTGAGTTGTCTTATATTTTGAATGTTGTGGCGGTGAATTTTAATCTTTTCGATTTTAATTTTAGTTTTGGTTATGGCTATCCTAGCAGTTTTAGTTTTCATGCAGGGTGACATCATTGTTTAACATGCAAGCTCGTGGCTATCCTGATGGTTTTAGTTTTCATGCAGGGTGACATCTTTGTTTAGCATGTAAATTTGCAGGCATGCAGGGTGATGTCGTTGTTTAGCAAGAAAATTTGCAGATATAAAAGTACAGTATGAGAAAGAATGTTGTGGCGGTGAATTTTATCTTGGTTGATTTTAGTTTTGGTTTTGGGTTATGGTTATAGTTAACATGCAAGTTTATGTTGTTTTCATACATGCAAGTAAATGCAATCTTATGGTTGTGTGGCTATCCTGATGGTTTTAGTTTTCATACAGGGTGACATTGTTGTTTAGCATGCAAATTATGGTTATGTGGCTATCCTGATGGTTTTAGTTTTCATGTAGGGTGACATCTTTGTTTAGCAACGGCAACCCTTGCAGTTTTGGTTTTCATGCAGGATGACATCGTTATTTAACATGCAAGTTTTGTAAATATAAAAATACAGTGTGGAAAGTATAGGAAAAAAATGGTACTGTAAACTATAAAAGCATACCTGGCGAGTCTTCTCGTTCCACCACCTGAAAGTTTAGTACTTACAAGGCATGTATATAATATTGCACGGAACTTAAGTTATAAGAGTATGTTGGATCTTAGAAGATTTTGTTGGATCTTAGAAGATCCTAGTAGATGATTTTAGAGCAAAATATGGCAAGTCCAATTTTCCCTTCGGAATTTCCAATAGGTTTCAAAATGCTCAAGGAATGACCTTAGATCACGTTGAAGATCTTTGGAAATATTTCAAGTTTATTTCAAACTTATCATATTTTTCCATTAATCATCTTAGGTCAAAGTGTGACTACCCCGTTTCTCAGTGAAATTTAGAAATTTAATTATCTCAAGGATAGAATACTAGATTAATCAATTGATGTTTTGTTTAAGAGTTATGTGAGTGGGTGCCCTTAAGGCAATTTTAAGTTATTTAAGATTGTGGTTCCCACAATTAAAGTCAGGCTTATAGTGTTTAACGATGTTAATCACCAATTATGTCATCTTCTAAATCCGATCAATTGGGTTTAGACATCGAGTCTATGTCACTACCAAGCCTTTAACAATCAGAATAGGTGAAAGGTGATTATCAAAATTGGGTTTAAGAAAAGTGAATTTCCATCTTTCCGACTTAAGCCCATCACTTAAGAATCGTCTGATCTCAGTTGATTTCCAAGTCATGAAGATTAGGAGGATTATGGTTTTGTTGATGTTGTGCAAGGATAGTGAGCTAGTTTTTAACTTTTAATCTTATTGTATTTTAATCATCCAATTATGTTTATTAAGATCAAAATTACCCTTTTTCCCTTTGGTTAATCCTAAATTTTGATTAAGTAAAAATAGAATTTGTTAAATAATATTTTAGTTTAAAATTAATCTTATTGTGTTTACCCATTTGAATGTTGTGGATGTTTAATTTAATTTTACCAAAGTCTAAAATTACTACTTTTCCCTTGGGGCACTACACCTCATAACTCATTAAACACAACTCAAATGACTTTGAGGGTTTAAAGTGTCATATTCATGAGGTAATTATAATGTTAGAGGAGAACATGTGGACCTCTTAAAATTTTAATTTAATTTAGATAATTATTTAAATTTAGAAGATAGAACTTTCAAAGGTTAATATATTTAATTATCCAAATTAAAGTTTGTATTTATGGAAAAATTATTAGAGGTCTCCCAAGGTTAAAGAAACACTTAGGCAAAATTTCATGATTTTTTTGAATTAAATTTTTATTACTATTATTTAATTTTTAATCAATTTCAATGATTAAATTAAATAGAAAATAATGTTTTAAATACAAAAAATCATTTTTATTTTTTTGATAGACTTCTCTGAATTAGAAAACTCAAAGAACCAAATTTTGTATTTTTGTGATTTTTAATTTATTTATTATAACTATCTAAATGGGAAAATATGAAAAATTCATTTTTAAGCTTTTAAAATTTTTAATTTAACTTAGAAAAACTAGGAAAAGATTCCTAATGAATTCTAAGTGACCAGGGGAAATTTCCACTTACTTTGAACCATTTTTTGTATTTTCAAAAATTTTGATTATTTTAATTATTTTTAATTCAGAATATATTTTAAAAATGAAATATTTTCATAAAAATGGATTTTATTTTTATTAAATGCCCCTAGACACAAGGAACTCACAAAACTAATTTTCATTATTTTTCTAAGTTTATTTAATTTAATATAATTATTTTTATACAAAAATATAAGGTTTCTTTAAAAATCTATTTTAGTGTCTAGACTAAGTCAAATAATTTTGATATTTTTACAGTGAGTAAATATAATTTTTATCGATAGTTGGGAAGTGATTTTGTCAATTTTTAATAAGCGTATGATTTACATAAATTAATATAAGGTATATGCAATTAATTAACCATGGAAATATATAAGGTGATTTAAAACATCGCAATATTTTTCATAGACTTCTCCGACCACAGAAAACCTACAAAAATTATTCTCATAATTTTCTAAGTGATATTTTGACTTATATAATTAAAATAACCAAAATAGTCACCTTAGCATGAAAATTAGGGCTAGAAGCATTGAGGTGTTCTCTAGCCTTAGAAAAATCATAAGACATGGCCTCTGTCATGAGGAATGAATCCTCAAAATTTCAAGCCATGGTGAGCAATATTTAATCATGGAGAATTGAAATACTACAGAGGGTATTTATTTTATTAAAAATTAGGGAATAAGAAAATAATATTTATTTTTTGTCCACAATATTCTCCTCTATTCACTGAGCAAGAGGATATTTTTATTTTACTTTTATGATCTTTTAAAGAAAGATATTGCTTTTTGAAGTTTAGGCATTTAAAATAATTCAGAAAATTCCTATTTTTCTACTTATCTGCGCGGCGCCACCTCAACCTACGGCGCCTCCGAACTCACACGCGGTGCAATGTCATTCAACGCCGCCATCCACTTCAGCTACCATGTGATCCACTATTCACATACCATCCACTCGTCCGCCTTGATCTTCTCCATTGATTGGATACACACGCGATCGGACGGCTCTCTGTTATCGTCCCCAAATGACTTAACTTGTAAGTCGTTCACACTAAAACCTTAAGAACTTCATCTAGACTCAACCAAATCGCATAGGAATTGTTTCTAAACCTTCATCTAGTCAAGACAAACACATTTATATGGTCAATCAAGTATGAAATCAATCCATTACAAATGGAGAATCAAAATAAGCTTGGGCTACAGTTAGAGCTCAAAACCTTTCTCTAAGAGAGGAGGTCTCAATCAGATGGTTATTGTAGCTTTGAAATGAATCTCCGGATGAAGTCTCAAGCTTTGGTGAATTATGTAGGTATGTTTTTGATCAAGGTGGATTTCAGGTGTTGGTCGAGAGCTACCCTAGAGGCTGTTTAGGAGGGGTTTAATGGGGAATCAACTACTCTTGCTCTAGTGATGGTGTGTGCAAAATTAATTGAGTTTGATGGGCTGTGGAGAGATGTCCTGGTTTGAGCTGAAACTTTAAGCTCAAATATGGGCTTTCACTGTGGGGATCAATGGGGAAAAATGGTGGAAATCAGCTTAGGAGTTCTTGAAGAGTGCATGAAAGAAATTGGACAAAGTTTCCCCAAGAGTTTTGGCACTCTCCTCTGTTCGTCCATGAAGGGACTGATTAAATAGATGAGCTTAGGGGGGAGCTCAAGGTAAATTGATTGATGTAAAATGGTTTTTAGGTGGAGGGCTGAGGAGCTCTAAAGAGCCATTTGGATGAGCTAGCTTTTGAGGTTGAAATTGTGTTTGAATTTGAGCTTGGGGGTCTCAGTTTTGGTTTTTTTTGGCCACTAGGCTAGCGAATAGGGCCAGGGGTTGTGTCCAAAAGGTCAGGTTAGCCAAGGGGAGGCTTAATTATAATTTACTCTCAATGGTAAGTGATGATGGAAGAGATTTTTAATTACGGCTCAAAAATGGGATAAGATCCATTAATTTAAGGACCCATTGGTCCGTAGGTTACTTGGGTGGTTTAAGAGGGTTTAGCTTGGTCAATAAGGTTTGCTTAGTGGCTATGGAGACCTTAATTTGGTGACTTTAGGATGGCTAAGTCAATTTTCGTGCATGGGTCCAATTCGGGTCAAAAAGGCTAAAAGTTGGGTTTGGGTTAGGCTAGCCATGACATTGAGCTCAATTAATTATTCTAAATTGTGCAGTTGATTGTAATGAAAATTTTTGGGGAAGTAATTAAGTAATTTTACGGTCAATTGAAAGCTCAATTTGAAGGATTTTGGAATTTTAGTCAATTTGGACATGTTGGACTAGACTTGGGTCTAGGTTGGGTTAAGGTTGAGATAAGTCAAAATTAATGGTTATAAATGGTCCATAGGATGTCATGAAGAGCTTTCAATATAAATTGGGTGTCAATTTTTGGGTTACGATATTCAATTAGGTGGAATTTCAAGACAAAGTCAATTTAGGGCAAATTTGGTGATTTTTGGACTCTGGTTAAAATTAAGTGAAATTGAGGCTTCACCAAAGCCAATTAAAAGTTCAATTTACTTTGTAAGAGTGTTATGAAGAGTTTAGGATTCAAATTGGGGCAAATTGAGTGGGCTATGGGGTTCAATTAAGTGAGATTAAGTCATATGGTCAAAATTGGGGGTTTTAATTTTGATCAAAATTGATCCCAAAGCATGGCCCAATTAGGCTTGGATTTGGTTTGGATTGGTCATATGAAAGGTGAGTTTAATTGTAGAATTGAAATGGATGGAAAGTAGTTCTCAATTGATGGACATTTGGGATGAATTTATGGAAATTGGGCGTTTAAAGGTAATTTGGGGATTTTGGTCAAAATGGTCAAACTGACCAAATTGTGTCCAATTGGAGGGTCCAAATTGGTTTTAGAGACAGTTTAGATGATTTTTAAGGTTTTTAGAAAGTTTAGTGTGCCAATGGATTTTTGTAATTTTGGGAAAATTGGGTGTATTTTGGTAATTTTGGCAATTTTGGGTGGTTTTGGGTAACCTGGGTATTTTGAAACGATTTGAAGTGATTTTTGAACAAATTTGGGTGTTTTGGGTGAAATTAGGATTCTTGACCAAATTTGGGATTTGGGGGTGTTTAAGTAATCTGGGTAGGTTTGGGGGTTAAAAAGCCAAATTGGAAACTTTGGTAGAATTGGGATATCAACCACCTTACATGAGCTATGGACCAATTAAATCCACATTTGGGTCCTCTATGTACTAGTTTTAGCTAAACCCTAGCCTTGGGCTAGTGGGTCTTGGGGAACATCTACATTAGTCTCCCAAATGATCAAGGGATCAAAGTAAACAAATTAGAGTTTAGGGTTGTTGGTAAATATAGGTGATAGTGAGTGTAGTGAGTGAACTAGCTCCAGACCAACACCCAGGGTCAACCCTAAGGTCAAACAGTCCTATGGGGACTCCTCATGAGATCCTCCATACTGACCCCACCTAGTAAGTGCTAGAGCTTAGGACCAATATGTGGAACTTCAAGTTGAGCAAGAAAGAGTTTAGAATTTCTAAATGTGAAGGATCCTTTTCTAGTTTTCTAAGAATAGTTAACAAGAAAGTCATATGGCTAGACCTTAGGCAACTAAAGAGGGAAAACTAAACCTCAACCATAAGTGAGGTCAACAAATGGACACCCAATCGGTGTGGTGTGCTGGGCAAAGCACACGATGCATATTGGGGTTGACAGACAAGATCAACAAAACCAACACAAACTCCTAAGTCAACAGACATAGAAGGAGAGTAGAATATGAGTGCTAGTTGTTCTTGCTGGGGAATTAGCAAGTGCATATCTGATTGAAATCATGGAGTAGTAACTCTCACTGGGGATTGGAAAGCAGGTTTGAAATTATCAAGTTTCAGCTGTTTACAGAGGATGGGAATCAGTATATAGGTGTTGACTCCAAGATGTGAATTGAAATTTGGGTAGCAATTTCAAAAATGATAGTCAAAATTTAGGTACTGACCTTGGAAGGAGGGAATTAGAAGTTAACGACTGACCCGAGATGAGAGTTGATATTTTGGTATCAATCTCATAAAGAGAGTTGGAATTTAGGTAACAAAATCGAAAGGAGGGAATCATAATTTAGGGACTGATTCCAAAATGATAGTTGAAATTTAAGGACCAATCTCAAAAAGAGAATCAAAGGTTAGGGACCGATGTTGAAAGGAGAGAATCATATTTTAGGGACTAATTTTTAAATGAGAATTGAAATTTAAGGATCAAGATCAAAAAGGGTATTGAAAGTTACGGACTGACCTCAAAAGGAGGGAATCTGAAGTTTGGGACTAATTCTGAAAAGAGAATTGAAAGTTAAGGATCAATCCCAAAAAGAGGATCGAAAGTTAGGGACCGACCTCGAAAGGAGGGAATCAGAAGTTAGGGACTAATTCTGAAATGAGAATTAAAATTTAAGGATCAATCTCGAAAAGAGGATCGGAAGTTAGGGACCGACCTCAAAAGAAGGACATCACAATTTAGAGACTGATTCCAAAATGAGATTTGAAATTTAAGGATCAATCTCAAAAAGAAGATAGGAAGTCAGGGACCGACCTCAAAAAGAGGCAATCAAAATTTAGGAACTGATTCTGAAATGAGAGTTGAAATTTAAGAATCAATCTCAAAAAGAGGATCGGAAGTTAGGGACCGACATGTAAATGAGGGAACCAGAAGTTAGTGCTAATTCTAAAATGAGAGTTGAAATTTAAGGAGTAATCTCAAAAAGAGGATTGGAAGTTAGGGACTGACCTTCAAAGGAGGGAATCAGAAGTTAAAGACTGATCACCAAATGAGAGTTGAAATTTAAGGATTAATTTCAAAAAGAAGATCAAAATTTAGGGACCGACCTCAAAAGGAGGGAATCAGAATTTAAGGACTAATTCTAAAATGAGAGTTAAGATTTAAGGATCAATTTCAAGAAGAGGATCAAGAGTTGAAATTTAAGGATCAATCTGAAAAAGAGAATCGAAAGTTAGGGACCGACCTTGAAAGGAGGGAATCAGAGTTTAGGGACTGATTAAAAAATGAGAGTTGAAATTTAAGGATAAATCTCAAAATGAGGATCAGAAGTTTAGGACCGACCTCGAATGGAGGGAATCAAAATTTAGGGACTGATTCTAAAATGAGAGTTGAAATTTAAGGATCAATCTCAAAAACAGGATCGAAAGTTAGGGACTGACCTTGATAGGAGGGAATCAGAAGTTAGGGATTGATTCCAAATTGAGAATTAAAATTTAAGGATCAATCTAAAAAAAAGAATCAGAAGTTAGGGACCGACCTCGAAAGGAGAGAATCAGAAGTTAGGGATTGATTACAAAATGATAGTTGAAATTTAGCAGGGAATTTATGGTGTTGAATCCATAGATATGTGCCATGTGATAATGCTGACATTGATGAGAAAGATATGTGAAATTTTGTAAGATTTAGTGCAGACAAAGACGGTAGTGCTACGCGAGCAAAGATAAAGAGACCTCAAAATCAAGAGAAACAACTCAACAGATTTATTTTCATTTTTTTGTTGTTTTTATCATGTTTAATTTTGAAAATATATTTTCCAAAATTTAATTTTCATTGTTTGATTGATTTTAAAAAGAGTGTTTTGTTTGAAATTTATTATTAAGTTTATATTATTTTACTCTTTGTTCTTTGTAGTTCAGAACCAACGTATGGTTTTATGGCTCTTTATCCATTGCACAAAAGGGTAATTAAACAAACAGACAAAAAATTGAAAGAGATTTCATTAATCTGCTTTAACATGTGTTGCAAATTGAGTACGGGCCAAACCCTCAAAAGGTACAATATGTTGAATGCATCAAAGTACATCTAAAAACATCTCATGCTGGGTACATATCACAAGGTGAGCATATCTGGTATATATATCATCATATCTACTGTGTCAAAATTCAGTACAAAAGGTATCCTCTGAATGTCCATCTCTGGTGGGGTGAGCTCCTAATTGAGCTGACCTACAAAACCGTGCTCCAGGACAAGAGTTCCTTTTGCATGTGCTTAGAGGTGCAATCCTCTTATAGATTGTAAGGCAGTAGTTCTTCCAACTCTAGATCTGGCTAAAATCCATATGGCATTTTGCTGTCATCCATTTTTCAGAAAGTTACAAACAACCTGCGGTGTTTTAAGCCTAGAATGCAATGTTTGGCGATGTCTGCCCCATTTCCTTTAAGAACTAGCACTGAACCCACTTGTAACAGAATCTCCATGGATCCTTTGAACTCACTGGGGCCAATGACATCTATTTCTTTTGTGAATAAAATGTTTTTTTTGCTTATGAAGGAGACCGTGCAAAAAGGTCTCGCACAATCATGATGGTCTATATGTGGTGGAATGCAGTCTCCTTCATCATATATATTGATGATACACCTATTGGGAATACAGTCGGCTAGAAGTATGCTCCGTCATACCATTCTCTATATTATTCATTTTATTATGGGAGGTAGCGGGCCAACCTCATCGTATCTCGAAATCTCTAAAGAATTTGCTTGTCTGTCCTAGTTAAAATTGTACGAACAACCACATTTTATGATGATTATACCTTTTGCACGCAACCATTTTTGTTGCTCAGAATAGGTTATTTCCATCAAATGGCCTTCTCGACCCCTGTCTCTTAGATCAAAGATGCAGTTGAGAATACTTCTTTCGTCGCTTTTGGAGAAGACTCTGGTATACATTTCCAAGCCTTCCAGTATATTAATGAACCTTTCTTAAACTTCTTCATAGAATTCAAATTTCCTTTTGTTCACTTTACACATTTTGTAGTATTCTGCCGTGGTGATGATCGACGGTTGTCAAGGACGCTCCCTCATTGGACGCTCCTTCAATATTAGTAGGAATCCAGGCTGGCGTTGTCTCTATATCCAGCGGGATAAATGACTCCCCCATTGGGTGATAGGTGACCTGAAATCTTTCATTGGCGGACGTGTACTCCTCTAGAGTACTGTAGTGTTCTAGGTGGAGAACATTGTAGTCTGGCTTTCCATAAATGCCCTTGTAGTTGGCGTACGTGTGGGAATTTTGGCGTTGCGTATTGGGCAACCATCACAAAGATCATCTGAAACTCCAGGTATTTCCGGCTCTGTAGCGAACTCGGACTCATCCTCTATGACAGGCAGGTTGGAGGAAGTCTCTTTCATATATGGATTGTAGATTTTTCCATTAGGAAAAAGGGTAAGTAAATTTTCTGCCACCTGTTGGCGTCTTCTTTCTTCACACTGGAAAGCTCTACGTTTTATGGCGGTTGGCATTTCTGCGTTGAGTTCTTCGCAGTGGTGCATCCGACAGTCTTTCATCATTAGCAAAAACTAGGCCTCCGGTTGGTGCAGTTATCGTAGACGGCAGGCGACTAGCCCCCTCCATGGGATTTTGATGTATTATCACATTTTTCCCCTTTAGCGAGGAATTTTTTTGAGTGCTAATCTTTAACAGTGATAGTAGCCCTTCTTTTCTCGACGGGTAAGCACGTCCATCAAGGGACCCTCATAGTCCATGTCGACTTGACTGAATTCCATGTCGAAGTCTATGGAGCCACCCTGTGATGCCCTTTCCTTTTTAAGTGTGAGGTTCTAGCCATCTTTAAAAACAAAAATCAGCTTCTCTCTTGATATTTTCTCTGCAAACGATAGGAAAAACATCAGTCTGCTGAAATTTAGCTTGAACAAGAATGAAACAAAGTGTTTATTAGAGAAAATTTTAGTTTATGTTGGTGAGAAAATCATTTATTTTTGTGTATATATTTTTGTTTAATTTAGTAAAATATCAAAATTTTAAGGTAGAAAAGAGAAAATTAAAGTATGTAGCTTCAAAAGTTTTCATTTTATTAAGGTTAATTTTATTACAAAATTTTGGATTAGGTCATAGATGTTTGGCCAAATAAATAATCCCAAAACAATCATAATTTCAAAAAGACAATTCCAAGCAGCATCAAGTTGCAAGTATGTCTTCAAGTATCATTCGTTGATCAGCAACTTTGGTCTTCCGCCTCAGAAATCCACTATCTGGTAGGCTCCTCTTGTGTAGACTTTTTCTACGACAAATGGTCCTTCCCAAGTTGGCTCGAGTTTTCCACCTATCTTGCAACATACAAGAATAGGCCTTTTGGGAATAAGAATGAGATCACCAGTTTTGAATGTCTTGGGCAGACCAATTTTTCATGGGCTTGTATCATTTTCGTCTATTAAAGTTTCAAATGTTGTTGTGTTCTAGTCGTTTTCCTTTGATATTTTCCAACTCTTAAAGTCAGAGTTTTCCACTTTCTTCTATTGTAAGTTGATTGGCGATAGTGACTCTGAGAGACGATGTATAGACATCTAGCGGTAGTACGGCCTTAGACCCATACATGTTCATGTAGGGTGTAAGCGAGTGGGAGTCCTGAACATTGTCCGGTAGGCTAATAAAGCTTCTAGCAATCTGTTATGCCAATCTGTTTTGTTTTCCTCTAGTGTCTTCTTCAAAATTTGTACCAGTGTATTATTGAAGGCTCGGTCAGGCCATTTGCACTAGAATAGTAGATCGTAGAGTATCTCTAGTTTATCCCGTGCCATTTGACAAAATTTTTTATTTTTGTGCATTTAAAGGCTGTCTCATTATTAGAGATTATTCTGTGCGGAACTCCAAAATGGTAGATGACTTGGCTTTTGAAGAACTAAAAGACGTGCTATGTTGTAACCTCGCGTAACGAAAATGCCTCTGTTCATTTGGAAAAGTAATCTGGAGAGGCAAGTGTAGTTCTGTATCCTTTGGAAGACGGAGGGTCTACCAGACCTATTTTGTCCGTGCCTCAACACACGAATGGTCATGAGGCAACTATTGGGTGTAGCACATTTGGAGGTTGGTTTAAGTCTAGCCCATGCACTTAGCACTAGTGACATCTTCTGGTTGTATCCATGCAGTTGGACATCATTTTTCAGCCAATAATATCTGAGTATTTTGATCTTCATTTTCATCTTTGTCCCTGACTAATGAGCGCCACACAATTTGACTTGTACCTCTTTGATAATATTTTATGCTTCTGCTATGCTTAAACATCATAGCCATATCTGATCGAATGATCTTCTGTAGAGGACCTCACCCACTAAGGCGTATGACATAGCCCTTCTTCTGATGTGGTGTGCTGCTGACTTATCTTCTGACAGCTTTCCAGTTTGTAAATATTCTATTAATGGCTCACGTCAATCTTCATTGATATCAGCAATCGCAATCATCATTTCTTCTTCTTTTCTGAGCTTTTGTATATTTTCAAGGTCGATTCAAGACAAAAATTGTCTTTCTTATATTGTAATGTCAATGGTATCCTCCGGGGGACACGCCAATTCTTTTGCAAGTTTTGCTAGAGCATCATCACGAACATTATCTCCCCGAGGAATTTGGTAGAAAGTTACATTGGGAATATGTTCCAGCAGCTTCATCGTGTACTGATGGTATTCTGCTAACCTTGGTTTCAAAATCTCATATTGTCCGGAGACGTGTTGGATGATGTGTTGTAAGTTTCAATAGATGGCAATATCTATGGTCAATTTTGTAGTAAATATTTATATAATGATTATAATTATTTCACCTGATTGGGAGAAACCTTTTGAATTAATGTGTGATGCTAGTGATTATGCAATTGGAGTTATTTTAGGGCAAAGACTTGATAAGATTTTTAAAGTTATACACTATGCTAGTAAGACTCTTAATCATGCTCAGATTATTTACACCACCACTAATGATAATTATTAGCCATTATGTATGCTTTGATAAGTTTAGGTCATATCTGATTGGAGCTAAATGTGTTGTGCATACTGACAATTCAATTATTAAATATTTGATGCAAAAGAATAATGCTAAACCAAGATTAATTAGATGGGTACTTCTTATGCTAGAGTTTTGATTTTGAAATAATAGATAGAAAAGAGACTGATAATCAAATTGTTGATCATCTGTCTAGGCTAGAACAAGAAGAAGTACATTATTTAGAAAGAGAAATTAATGAAACTTTTCCTGATGAACAACTTTATGCTGTAAAAGGATGGGAAACAGCGTGGTATGTTGATATTGTAAATTATATTAATAGTGGTATTTTTACCTTATGGGCTTACAAAACAACAAGCAAATAAATTCCTTTATGATACAAAATCATATTTTTTGGATGACTCTTATTTATATAAACAATGAAAAGATTTAGTAATGAGACAATGTTTGTCTTATAAAGAAATCCAAGAAATTATTCAAAAATATCATGATTTTGAATTTGGAGGTCATTTTGAGAATGATAGAACTATTCATAAAATTTTATAATCTGAATTTTATTGGCCAAATCTATTTAGAGATGGTAATATATATATATATATATNGTTAGAGAGGTGCTTCCCTTTATAAAGGCCCTCTCCTGTCACCTTCCTTCTCTTTGTACTTGGCTACATTTAATGAATTGGAGCTATGCTCCTTACATAAAAAAAATATATATATATAAACATGTGATCACTGTCAAAGAGTAGGTAATATTTCCAAAAGAAATGAAATGCCTCTAAATTTTAATTTGGAAATTGAAATTTTTTATGCATGGGGATTGTTTTTTATGTGACCACTTATTCCTTCATTCGGAAATATTTATATAATGATTCTAGTGAATTATGTTTCTAAATGGATTGAAGCACTTATAGGAGCTGTGGTAAATTTTTTCTTTAAAGTTTCAAAGGTTTTAAGACAATTTTGATTAAAATTAAATTTTGTACCTTTTTCTAGAAGTTGGAATAAAGGTTTAGTAATTTTTTCAAAGTCTTTAATATATCTCCTATAAAATCCAGCATGTCCTAGAAAGCTCCTAACTCCTCTTACAGTAGTAGGTGGAGGTAAGTTTGATATAATATGTATTTTAGAAGGATCTACTTCCCTGCCATTTTCTAAAATTTTATGCTTAAGCACAATTCCTCCTACAACCATAAATTGACATTTTTCCTAATTCAATACAAGATTAGTTTTGTTCACAATGTTCCAGAACTTTCTCTAAATGATTTAAACATGTTTTAAATGAAGTTCCAAATATAGAAAAATTGTACATAAAGACTTCAATCCATTTTTCAATCAAATCACTGAAAATTGACATCATACATCTTTGAAATGTTGTAGGTGCATTACATAATCCAAAGGGCATGTACTGAAAAGCAAAAGTTCCATAAGGATTAAAAAATATAGTTTTCTCTTGATCATCTGGAGCAATAAGTATTTGGTGATAACTGATAAATCCATCTTGAAAATAAAAATATTTATGTCCAGCCAATCTATCCAACACCTGGTC
>JXCR01146012.1:31934-42166 GCA_002079205.1 Phalaenopsis hybrid cultivar
AGATCTTTCCTACTAAAAGCTAATGCAAGCGTGGAATTTTACAGTCAAGCTAATTTTGATCAAGTCCTCTTGTTTCCCAGTCTGACTACATCAATTGTTTTTTTCATCAAATATATATATATATATATATATATATATATATTATAAAATAAAATAAAATACTTAATAATAGTTTCTGTTACTTTCCCGGCAACGATGCCGAAAACTTGATGTGAACGTAGATTTAGTGTGTAACTTTTGTAAATATTTTTCAATATTACAAAATTACAAATGACAGATATACAATATATTTGTAATATAATCCCAAAAAAAATACCTTTTATGAAAATAGTTTATCTTTTAAAACTCTTTTTAAACTGTCAAATCACTGTTAAAATTAACACAAGTATACGTATTGCTCAAGTAATAAAGGACTCTAATGGAGTCCTATATATCAATCCCACAGAGAAGTTGGAAAATCCTTTAGATAAGTTTTTGAAACTATTTTATAATTAAAAATACAAAAAGAAAATTAAAGTACAAAGTTTGAATATTAACTACTAAGGTAAATGCTAAATAAAATGCAGTTGAAAAACAAAGTTAACTAAGAATTAACTTTCAAAAGTAAAAATTACGAAAGGTAAACAAAGTTTTTGTTTTGATGGAAAGTTCAAACTTAAGAAAGCGTCCTTCCCTTTTACAATGAGTATATGGATTGTGAAGAAATCAAAATCATTTGAAAATATATATACATAAACTGTTTTGTGCCAAATATGAACAATCATATTCCTTATCCTCTTCCCAGTGTCATAAGGAACATTGACTAATCTAGAGTTTCGTCCCTAATTTCGTGGTTAAGCTGGGAGGATACTGACTACCACTCCAGGGCTCCCATTACTCCCTCACCTTAGGGCTAATAATCTTGCATCAGTTTTTAACCAACTAAACCAAATTGAAGATTTTAATCTATCTCCTTAAAATCACCAATTCTGCATCCAACAAAGTATATTTCCTTATTTATTTGCACCCAATCCCATGGATGACATACTCTCCCATGAAATCAAAAGTGACTCTCCCTATGTTGTAGAAATCATATCCCTTTTAAAAATATATGTTTCTCAACAAGTTTTAACATTTCAATTCACCAGATCAAAAAGTAAATGAAGATCGGAGTTCAAATCATCATAAATTATTAACATTTAAAACCATAGAAAAAAAAATCAATTCTTCACAAAATAATATCTCAATGTAAGGAGAAGGATAAAGAAGATTAGTCAGAATTCACGAGAAGGATACAAAAAAAAATAGATTTCATATATAAAGATAAGTTTACAAAATAAAATAAATAAAAGACACAACTTATCTCACAATCCTTCCCAAGCAAATCCCTTGAAATTCTCTCTAAGCATTTTCCTCTTTACAATCCCTCTCAATTCTCTCTTTGAAGTGTAATGAAAAAGAAATATCTCACCCTCCCTCTCCTCTTACATTCATAGAAGAAAATCTCCTTATCTCCCCTCTTGCCTCTAACGAGAACTTTCTCTCTCTCTCCCTTTCTCGTCCCTCTCTAAGCCCCCTTGAAGTCTTCTATTTTATTTTTGGGCTGCCTCCTTTGAAAAGAATTCCAAATTCCCTCTAAAAGTTCCCTCTAAAATTAAACTTTTTTGAATTCAAAAGATATGTCATTTGATCCAAGAGACATATCTCTTCATAAAAGAACCTTCCAAAGTGTCTAAATACATTGAATTACGCCAATAAATGTGTAGAACAAGTGACCCACTCTTTGAAAATTCACCAAAATTTGTCTCGAACTGCCGTAATTTGTAAAAATTTATCTCTGACGCATCATGTGCCAGAATCCCAAAATTTGCTATTTTGGCTCCAATTTTCATCCTTTTTGCCATTTTTGCTCCAAATGCCTAAAAATGATATACCTGCAACCAAAACATGAAAATACCCTTCTTTAAAATGAAATATCACGAAAAATAAGCATTAAATATATACTTTAAATAGTATATTATTTTGGTGTATCAGGTATCAATTTTTTATTGACTGAAACTTGCCTTACGGGCATTCACCCACATAAATTTTAAGTAAAATATCAATTCATTAATTAAGCACCCTACTCTTAGAATGATTAAAATGCTAAAGTTCACTGACTAATGGGGTTTTTTTAATTTGGCCTAGGATGTTTAATGGAACAATATGAGAAGTTAAGAATGAAATAAGATATTTTAAGAGATCTTCAGGGTCATTCCCCGAACACTTTACAATCTCTTAAATATTATAAAAGACAAAAGGAACTTGCTATATCTTGTTCTAAAATCATCCATTAAGATTGTTCAGGACTTAATAAGTCATGCTTGGGGTTTGTTAATTGTACCTTAAATTGCTCAAAGCTTGCATATATTACTTTGACCCCTGTGAAAATACACAAATGTTGCAAAATACTAACATTTCAGTTGTAATTCCAAGAAGATGACAAGTACATTTTTATAGAGTTAATTAATTTTTGTCATCTTACTTTCTGCAAATATGTAAACTGTTTAGGTGAGTACCTTATTTCACTTACAAAATCAAAACAACTTTTTCAAAACAAACATTTAATTGTTTCAAAGGCAATCTTAAATATTTTAAAATTTCACTAAATTTAAAAATGTCCTTTTCAATTTATAGGAGTCCCTCAGAGAAGGTAACCTAGGGTTGCTAATGAGATCTCCCTGATTTAAATGGGTTTCCCAACTCCTTTAAGGTAAGTAAGTTTAAAAGAAAATAGTGATATCGGAATGAGGAAACCGTGAGATCCTAACCGGTGTCACTCTAACCAACTTTAACCCCCCCCCAATAATATTTAAATAACCATGACCTTAAGAAACACTTGATTTGACATCAAAACTTGACACATTAGAAAAATTGACCTCTGAACTTGATACTTCTCTCAACCTCCATAATGTGAGACTTCTAAAACCTAAACTCGCCACAAAGAGAGCTTGTAGCTTGCATTGTGGGCAACACGACCATCTTCAACAGCAAAACTTGTCTACACCAGCTAAACCATTCATTAGAATTAAATAACCAAGCCATAAGATTTTGAGGTTGTCTGCCTAATGCGACCTAAATCCTTAACTTATCTTTAGGCCTTTGTATAGCCCTGTTATACAATTTATGCCCTAACCAGTCCTAGGATTCCGTGGTTGTCTTTTGTCACGGCCTAAATCCTCACATCTTCCAGTCTATTTGTGTGATCGTTTCACACGAATGTAAGCCCTAATTAACAAAATTGGCAAGATGAAACATGTCAATATTTCTCTTCTAAATTGAAACCAAACAATAGCGTAGACTAGAAAGTCATTGAGGTTGTCCTCAGGATCTGTTACATCTCGTAGTTCTTCATCCTTTGGATTCCAAAACTAAGATGTTCCAAATTTGAGTCATTCCCATTTCACACCCTTTATCTGATTTTGTTAAAAAGTCTTATCCTTTGAACTTTTTCAAGATAATATCCTCTGATTCTTATCGAGAGTTTTCTTATGAGACTTAGATTTTGTAAGATGTAATTACCTATAGAGGCTTTCCCTTATACGAAGCTTTTCCAAACCTAGCTTAATATAAACCCTAGTTAATTTTTCATATTAATTAAGGGAACTTGTTGGCTTATAATAGATTTGTTTTGCAGACCAAATGAATGTCATACATTTCTTAGTTTATTTGATTGAGCCTCACCGTCTAGTAACGTGTTTATCTTTTGAGATGAATACATAGCTTATGGTGTGGCACTCTTTCATTTAAACTATGAAAGATATAGGACCAGTTTAATTCCATATTTTTATAAAATTATATATATGTAAAATAAATTTCCCTCCGAAGCGCGCGTCAGGATTTCCATTTCGGTGATCGACAGCTTCCATAGGACGACCCCCCTAAAAAATGTGCCGACACTTTCTTTGGTAGAAGCTCTTGAGTTTGGTTATTAATGGCCATGGGAGGCTTGGATGAGGCCAAAATTGGCCTTAGGTGATTCTTATGATTCCCTTGAAGTGTTTTCAAAGATAAATAAGAATATTTATTGAGGTAATTCCTCTCTTTCAAAGCTTTATCAAAGTTGGCTTCAATGGTGAAGGATTGAGAAATTCAAGGCATAGGGACATTGTGGAAGGGAAGAGGTGAGGTGGTTAAGGTTGACAGATGTACTCCTTAGCCCAATCATGAAGAGACTTGAGTTACATGAGCTACGGTGCCAAGTATGGAGGGGGTAGTTAGGTTTGTCACATCCCTTTTTTATTTTTATTTTTGGTTTTATTTGATTATATTTAAATCCCCTGTGGGTTGGTTAGAGTTTAGGATGATCTATTAAGAGGTGGGTTATGAGCTTGAACCAAATTTAACTCATGGGACCAAGTTATGGGCTTGGACCATGGTTGCAATCCTATGGGATAAACTCAAATTTTAAAGCCCAATGGACTCTTTGAACCTTGATTATTAATTAATTAATTCATTATAAATTAATTAAATTAAAACATGTAGCTATAAGGTTCACCACATAGTGGTTGTGATCATCTGGTAAGAGGTGACCATGTAAGGGCTACATTTTACATAAGGTAATGGTGTGATCAATAAGGTAGTCAACTTGATCTCATGGACATTGAGTTGTTCATAAAGTCAAGGTAGGACTATCAAACTGACCAAAATAATCAAATTAACCATATGGGGAGATAGACTGGCTATGGGTGATCGATCATATGGCTCAAAGAGTTGATCATAGGGTTTAAGAGTTCGTCATATGATCCAGTGTTGACCATGTGGACCAAAGGGTTCACCAGATTGATTAGATTGATTATGTGATGTTTTGTTGACCATATGGTAGCTTGGTTAACCACAACTCAATTGGGTTGGTCATCTGGTTAAGTGTTTACCATGTTGACCAAAGGGTTGACTAGAGTGGTTAGGTTGATCATGTGGTGATGTGTTGACTATATGGTTGTTGTGTTGACCAAAATATTAACTAGGATGGTCGGTTGACCATATGGTCCAATCCATGTCAAAATAAGGTTAAGTTTTATTTGATTTGACCATCATGAAGTTTTATCCAAACTAGGGTTTTGGTCTATAACTTTGGCAAGTTTATATGAACCCTGCGCTAGGTTAAGAGGTCAATCTGGGTAGAATATTTTCCAAGATGGATTTGGTCATCATTTTAACTTCTAGGGTTTTTGGGGAAACTCCTAGTAGTTTAGAATGATTTAGGTGACCCAAGAAAACTCATGTCCATGGAGGTCAAAGTAAGTTCTCGACTTAATGAAACCCCTAAACCACCCCAACCATAAAATCAGAGAGTTTGGGCTTGCCCATATGAAATCCCTTAAGTCATAGTTCTGATGTATGATTAGAAGAAAAATAGTAAGGTATGTCCTCAAAAAAAGTGAGTTCAACAATAGACCCCCAAAACATGTGGTGTTCTTTAGAGGTAAATCTAACATATTAGTGTTGTCCGAACATATTAGCCAACCCATGAAACATTTTAATGTGCCAGAAGTGTCTCATGAAGAAGGTCCAACATAAATCGTAATTTGGTATTGAAAATGTCATCTGCAACAAATGACAACAAATTCAAAGAGAAAAAAATGACTATTTTGTGTCAGGAAGGTCTTTATTTTACCTCTCAAACTTGCCAAAAGAGTGATCTTAAGATTGAATAAATGGTTTTATGAACTTGAAAATGTCAATGTCACATTTTTCTTTCATTAGAAAGGAATTTTGATGGGCTTATATCCTGACTAAGAAAATATTGGAGAAGCCAGAGGAAAGCCTTGATTCTATGTAAGGAGGGCATTTGATTCCCCTAGCATAAATCCATTAAAGGAGGTCCTATACCAATCCTCAGAGAAGTCAAATGTCATGTCCATGTCTCATTAGGAAAGCATGTCAATGGACTTATATCCTAACTAAAAGGCCAAATTGGTAAACAAAAGGAAAGCCATAATTTTGAGTTCAAATGGTTGTAACTCCTACTAGTAAAAAAAATTTGTGACAAACACACAAGGGTTGATTTACTTTAGGATTATTATAAATTTTTAACGTTTTTTGGGTTTAAGCCACCTGAAGGAAATCACACTTTACCCAAAATTATCATTTAGTTGGTAATGTCATTTTAAATTTTCATTTGTTTGTGGGGTCTAAGCCACCTGGAGGAAATTATGCTTTTCCCATAATTGTCATTTAGTTGGTGTAAAAGTTAGGAATTGATTCGAAGTCATTTCATGAGGTTTTGTTATTTCTTTAGTTAATGTCATCTTTTTTTGTCATTCATGGGTGCCTGCTTTGGCCTTTCCAGATTTGCATAGAAAAATTCAATGAGAAAATTGAATTATATCAAAAGGATTCTAGTAAGACTGTCAAACATACATCAAATACATGTCGATAATGCATCAAAAATATTATAGCATCATATATATCAATGTACAACAATCATTTTTCAACACATCAACAATCCAACGCTAAGCAAACATAGCTACAAAAAGAGAAAACAAGTCTATTGCTAGACATTTTCCTGTAAGTAACAAGGGAATGTAACAAGTCAATAATGGTTTAAATTAAAATTTTTAATGTATATTTGATTTAATTGCATCTGATTTAATTGAGACTTCATTTTTTGTTCATTGTTACTATAAATTTCAAGGAATTTAGAAGTACTTGGCCACAAATCAAAAGATGTTTCTTAAAATAATATTTTAGGCAATTAATTAGAAAAAAATAGAGGAAACAAATTTTCATTAATATTTTTTATTTATTTCATTTCCCCAATTTAAAAACGAGTACATTTCACACTGCATAATATTTTTTTCAAATATCGCCCATTAATTTGGGGCATAATTTTTTCTCCTTGGCTATCAACTAGTTCGTAGGAGCCTCCCGAATAGGTCTTTTTTACAATGTATGAACCTTTCCACGTTGGTTCAATTTTCCTGTCAATCTTGAGGTATGCGAGAATAGGTCTATGAAGTACTGAGACTAGATCACCAATTTGGAATTTTCTTAGATGAACCATTTTCTCGTGGGCTTGTATCATCTTTGCTTAATATAATTCAAAATTTTCTAATGCCTGTAAAATCTTGCCTTCGTGACTGTAAAGATCTTTGAGACGTAGTTTCACATTCTGTTTTTCAGTTATTTTACTAGCAACTATTATTCTAAAAGAGGGGAGTTGTACCTCAAGTGGAAGTATGGCTTCAGGCCCATACACCAGAGCAAATAGTTTTGACTGTATTGGTGTTCAATATGTAGTTTAGTAAGTCTGACAAGCTTCTGGTAATCATTTATGTCATTGCCTTAGAGTGTCGGTTAACTTCTTTTTCAAGATTTGAAACAAAATCTTATTAAAGGCTTTGACTGAAGTCTATCACATTATCTGAGAGTACCTTTTAAGGAACTCCAAATCAGTAGACAACATGACTTCTCAAAAACTAGAGAAATTGATTTTTTTCCACCTTTCTAAGTGGTATTGCTTCACTCCCATTTAGAGATGTAATTTGTGGCAGCCAAAATGAAGTAATGACCTTTTGATGATGGAGGGTCTATAAGGCCTGTTCTACCAATACACCAACATTCAAACTCTCAAGATGCAATTTTCAGGTGCAGCACATTTGGAGGTTGATATAAGACCACTCCATGCACCTAGCATTGGTTACACATTTTGGCAGTTTCCATACAGTCTATCATCATTCATGGTCAGTAGTATCCAAGTCTTTTTGGTTTAATTTTAATTTCTGGTACCGAGCAATGTGCACCAAAGAGGCCTAAGTGGAGTTCTTTAATGATGTCTGTTGACCTCACTTTTGGTTGAGGTCTAGAAACTTCTTCAGTAGCCTAGGTCTAGCTATAGGACTTTCCTATTGACTAGTCTTAGAAAACTAGAAAAGGTACCCTCACTATTATAAATTCAAAGCCTTTCTCTTTACTCAACTTGAAGTTTCACATATTGATCTTAACCTCTAGCATNTCATATCTTCACAACACATTAATCCATGGTTCATTTAGAATGGATATCTATCCAATTCTATGTNGGGACCCTTAACACATCCCAATCCATTTCCCCCTGCCAAATCTACCATGGAAATCTAATTTTGAGCCTGAATTCTTGCCTGAAACCAGGACAAAATCCAATCTCAACTTACATAGCACCAAACCCCAAATTAATTGGTTCTACACCTTCACAAGAGTGAAAGAAGCCAAAGCCCCATCAAATCCCCCTTCCACAGAGCCTCTACCATAGCTCTCAACCAACACCCAAAATCGGCTGTGGTCGAAATCACACATAGGCTTTACACCAGAGCCAGGGACTCCATCCCTAAGCTCTTTGGAGTATAACGAAGGTGTGAAGAATCTCTGATTGAGGCTACACCTCTCGGAGCAAAGGTATAACCTCCCTTACTCTCCCGAGCCTTTGCGAGCTCTATGTTTACAATGGCTTAATTTCATAGCATCTTAATCGTATGGATGTGTTGTCTCAGCAATTTAAAAAAATAATCATTAAAATCCATTAAGAAATGAGGGAGACATTAAGGTTTTAGTGTGGACGGTCACGGGATCATTCCTTTGGGGATGATGAACGGATGTCGTCCATCCGCGCGTGTATTGAATGAACAGCAGAGATCGAGCCAAATGACCATCTGAAGCGATACAGCGCGACGCGTTGCAGCTGACTCAGAAGGCGGTGTCAAATGGGAGCGTGCCGCGTGGCTTTTCGACGGATCCGAATACGGTCAGCCCGCGGTTTGAATAGATAAATAGGATATTTAAAAAATTCAGAAAATAGCTATTAAACAAAAATACATAACTTTGCATAGAAAATTCATAAAAATAAAATAAAAATATCCTCTTGCTCAGTCTATATCTTTGCATAGAAAATTCATAAAAATAAAATAAAAATACCCTCTTGCTCAGTGAACAGAGGAGATTCATGTGAAATAATTTTTACATTAATTTGATGCATAAATTATTTTTTAAAAATAAATTAGGGTTAAGGATTTTTCAATTCTCCATTCATATGGAATTAATACCTTAACTCTAAATTTTTATATGTTGTAGCCTCTATTTAGGTGAACAATTTGAGCATTTTTCCAAAGACATAGGAGATCTATAGATAGAGATCTTATTCTAAGTTCTTAAGCATTTTCTATTCAAATAATTATAGAAAATTGCCTATGGCTTAGAAAATTCTACAAATNGTCCTTAAGCTCTTTGGGGCCTAACGAAGGTGTGAAGAATCTCTGATTGAGGCTACACCTCTCAGAGCAAAGGTATAAATCACTTACTCTCCCGAGCCTTCGCGAGCTCTACATTTAAAATAACTTGATTTCATAGCATGTTTACCATATGGATGTGTTCGTCTCTTCAAGACGAACATTTTAAAAAAATAATCACTAAAATCCATTGAGAAATGAGCGAGCTATTAAGCTTTCAAGATGGACGATTCTCGGTTAAAGCTATCGGGGACGATGAACGGATGTCGTCCATCCGCGTGTGTATTAAATGAACGGCGAAGATCAAGTCGGATGACCATCTGAGGCGATACAGCGGGACGCGTGGCAGCCGAGTCAGAAGGCGGCGTCGAATAGGAGCGCGCCGCGTGGCTTTTCGACAGATCCGAGGATCCAGTCAGCCTGCGGTCTGAATACATAAATAGGATATTTAAAAAATTCAGAAAATAGCTATTAAACTTCAAAAATCCATATCTTTGTGTAGAAAATTCATAAAAATAAAATAAAAATACCCTATTGCTCAGTGAACAGAGAAGAACCATGTCAAATTATTTTCACATTAATTTGATGCATAAATTATTTTTTAAAAATGAATTAGGGTTAGAGGTTTTTCAATTCTCCATTCATGTTGAGATATCACATTGACCCAAAATTTTTATATGTTGTAGCCTCTGTCTAGATGCACAATTTGAGCATTTTTTCAAAGACATAGAAAATCTCTAAAGAGAGATCTTAATTTTTTAAGTTCTTAAGCATTTTCTGTTCAAATAATTATAGAAAATTACATACGGCTTAGAAAATTCTACAAAAATTCAAATGAGTTCCCTATGACCAGAGTAGTCTTAGAAAATAAATTTATAATTTTTAAAAATCAAAATATCATTATTTGGAGAATATATTTAATTTGGAGAATATATTTGGAGAATATATTTAAAACCTCAATTTGCTTAAAATATTTAATTTGGAGAATATAAAGATCAAAATCATTTGATTTTT
>JXCR01146012.1:42173-55040 GCA_002079205.1 Phalaenopsis hybrid cultivar
GATAGAAAAATCTCAAGTGAGCCACTAGCTATGCCTTATCTAAAGATTTCATTAATTTTAGGGGCATTTACATAAATACCGCACAATTCTTATTTATTTACATATATATCTACCTCCTCAACTTTGATATTTACATGCATATTACTCAGATCCTTAACATCACTCAGATCCTTAACATCACGTTCAAAATATCATTATTGCTAATATTCTAAAAGTAAAAATATATAAAAAATATAAATATCAAACTTTAGGCATTAGACACGTAAATATATAGCAANGTTCAAAATATGATTATTGCTAACATTCTAAAAGTAAAAATATATAAAAAATATAAATATCAAACTTTAGGCATTAGACACGTAAATATATAGCAATTATGTGGTATGTATGAAAATTTCCCTTAATATTTATGCTATAATTATTTTTATCTTAAATTATAATTAAGTATTTAAAATCAATTTACTTAAGAGTAAGCACTAATGAACGAATAACTTCTTTTTTTGGTGACGCAGCCCTACGCAGCCTACCTTAAATTGTTCCAAATCCCTAGCGAATTGCAATTAAAGTATTACATTAGCACCCGATTCTCATTTACAATAAAATATAATATAATAAAAGGTAAATATTCCTCTTATGGTATTGCCAACGTGCAAAATCTTGCGAAAAATTAATTTGTCGGGACTCCTGATATAGAGAATTATTCGGAGTCCAATGAAATCACGTCGCGTGGCGGCGACAGAAAAAAACAATAAAATCTGTCGGGTAACATAAGGAAATATTTCTTCCTGTTTTATTCAGGTGTTATTGTGTGTTATTCAAGTGTTATTGATGTNCGAAAAATTATTCTGTCAGGACTCCTGACATAGAGAATTATTCGGAGTTCAATGAAATCACGTCACGTGGCGGCGACAGAAAAAAATAATAAAACCTGCGGGGTAACATAAGGAAATATTTCTTCCTGTTTTATTCAGGTGTTATTGTGTGTTATTCAAGTGTTATTGATGTGTTATTTTGTTATTATGACACCGGGAATATTCCCAGAACACAATATCACGTGAATAACATATAATAACACATGAATAATACGGAATAATACGGAGGAATATTCTCATGTTACCGGGCCGATTTTTATTTTTTTTCTGTCACCGTCACGTAGTTTGATTTCATTAGACTCCGAGTGGTTCTCTACATTAGGAGTCCTGACAGAATATGCACTCAAATCTTATAAATATATATCCAAGTCAAGGAGGAAAATGTAAGGAAAAATTTTCAGCAATAATACATTGATAAATTTAGTGAAAATAAATGAGTTGCTNTTTGTCGGGTAACATAAGGAAATATTTCTTCCTGTTTTATTCGGTGTTATTGTGTGTTATTCAAGTGTTATTGATGTGTTATTTTACTATTATGACACCGGGAATATTCCTAGAACACAATATCACGTGAATAACATATAATAACACATGAATAATACGGAATAACACGGGGGAATATTCTCATGTTACCGGGCCGATTTTTTTTTTTTTTCTGTCACCGTCACGTGGCTTGATTTCATTGGACTCCGAGTGGTTCTCTACATTAGGAGTCCTGACAGAATATGCACTCAAATCTTATATATATATATCCAAGTAAGGAGGAAAATGTAAGGAAAAATTTTCAGCAATAATACATTGATAAATTTAGTGAAAATAAANGACTCCGAGTGGTTCTCTACATTAGGAGTCCTGACAGAATATGCACTCAAATCTTATAGATATATATCCAAGTGAACGAGGAAAATGTAAGGAAAAATTTTCAGCAATAATACATTGATAAATTTAGTGAAAATAAAAGAGTTGCTAATTTTTTTTAATTTTTAACCAAGATAAAATAAATGTAGTATAAATTTTAATTGATATATTTTATATTATATTTATAAGAAAATAATAATGATAAAATCTTGATCTTAAGAGCAAAATTGAACTTCCACTATCTTGTCATTAAGGAATGTCTTCTCAAAAAAAATCTTTGAATTTGAATAACAATCCTATTTAATGAAAGGGATTTATACTCCAATTTCCTTTAAANCAAAATTGAACTTCCACTATCTTGTCATTAAGGAATCTCTTGTAAAAAAAAAATCTTTGAATTTGCATAACAATCCTATTTAGTGAAAGGGATTTATACTCCAATTTCCTTTGAAAACAAACAATAAGCTTATTGTTATTTTTCGGAATTAGGTTAGTAAAGAGTGTCTCATCAGTCACATTCTTCTTTAAAACTTTTTTTTGTCCCGGCAAGATGATCTCTCACTTTTCTTCACTTTGTTTCCAATTAATAAGTTGCAAATTCGAGCGCACCATTTTGTAAAACCTGTAATCTACTAAAAGGCCTCAATATGAAATATGTGTAATACTGTTGACACTGAAATTGTCCTGTGAATCACAACTAAGAGATAGAGCGTTGGGAACCAGTATGGAGAAACAAAAAGAGAGGGAAGGAGAGGAGGAGAGAAAGAGAGAGCACAGTGTCTTGGCCCCAAGAGCCAAAACGGGGTATTCTTGGGCTCTTTNTAAAATTGAACTTCCACTATCTTGTCATTAAGGAATCTCTTGTCAAAAAAAATCTTTGAATTTGAATAACAATCCTATTTAATGAAAGGGATTTATACTCCAATTTCCTTTAAAAACAAACAATAAGCTTATTGTTCTTTTTCGGAATTAGGTTAGTAAAGAGTGTCTCATCAATCACATTCTTCTTTAATTTTTTTTTTTTCCCGGCAAGATGACCTCTCACTTTGGGTTTCTTCACTTTGTTTCCAATTAATAAGTTGCAAATTCGAGCGCACCATTTTGTAAAACCTGTAATCTACTAAAAGGCCTCAATATGAAATATGTGTAATACTGTTGACACTGAAATTGTCCTGTGAATCACAACTAAGGGATAGAGCGTTGGGAACCAATATGGAGAAACAAAAAGAGAGGGAAAGAGAGGAGGAGAGAAAGAGAGAGCACAGTGTCTTGGCCCCAAGAGCCAAAACGGGGTATTCTTGGGCTCTTTGGCTCCTTTTATTTAAACGAATGAGAGGGTTACATAGAAGGGAATCATCAAAAAAGAGAGGATGTTTTTTATTGTATTATGCACACCTGGATCTATTTATATTAATCTGTAATGCTGCATCAATGTTGTAGATGAATATTCATAATTTGAGAGCTTGAGTACTGGACTGTACATGGTGAGCAAGAACCAAAAGTTCAGTTCGATCAATGAGGTGCCTCAACAGGTTATGCCCTGCCTACATAGGAATATGATTTGAGCACATATGAATAAATGGTTCATGATGCTCAAAGAGCTCAATTGGTTCGGGGCATTGAACACTAACCTGAAACATAAAAGAACGAATCACAAGAGCTCTATGACTTACTAAACGCTACACAACAACGTTTATGGGATGATTGCACTGCACATATAGAGTTATTAGTGACACTGAGAATATTGAGCACCAAATTTGATTTTAACATGCTTAGAGAAGCATTCAATCAGGTATCAAAATTATTGAAAGAATGAACCTTGCAGGGAATTTAGTGTTGGATGACTTACACAGAACTAAAAAAAGTTAGTTTCAAATTTAGGGTTACAGTCTGAGAAGATCGATTGCTGTGTTAATGGGTGCATGATATATTACAAGGCTGATGCAGTCAAGACGGTTTCCAGGTTTTGTGATGAGAATATATTCAAACAATGGTGTTCGAAAGAGTAAAAATCATAAAAATATTTTAGAGATCGCTCGCTTCTATGCGTACAACAACTCACATGACTTGGCACAATACTAGATATATTGATATTATGAGTCATCCGTCACATAGTGAAACCTGAAGATATTTTTATCATACTTTCCCGGACTTTGCAGCTGAAGCACATAATAATAGACTTGGGTTATGTGTAGATGACTTCACTTCATACAGTCACACCGCAACCCGGTACTCATGCTAGCCAGTAATCATTACGTCATAATATTCGCCCCTGATATGTTCACGACCTATCATTCTTATTTCTGATATTGATCATATTAGGTCCACATAGCCCCAAGGTGAAAATTGATGCTACTTATAGTCTTTGATTGAATAGCTTCAAATGTTATAGGAGATGAGTATGCTTACCTATGCATTGCTAATAAATAGAATATTCAAATGAAAGCGACTCTTATGTGGACAAAAAGTGATTTCTCGGCCTATGGGATGCTAGTTAGTTGGAGCATAGCTGAGAAATTGGTCTGCCCTTACTGCATAGATATGTCAAAGGCATTTACTCTAAAACATGGACGGAAAATAGCTAATTTGACTGTCATAAAAAATTTCTAGGTTGCAATCACCCATTTAGAAGGAACAGAGATGAATTATTCAAAAACAGAGTTGAAAAATCAAGTCCGCCCCCCACGATAATTGGATTCAAAATATTGCAGACGATCAGTGAAGTACCAAAGATCACCGAGAGACTAGAGTTAGCTTCAACGCATCTTCCTAATTTCGGTGTCACACACAACTTGACTAAGTGAAGTATATTCTGGGATCTTCTGTACTGAAAAACTAATCTAATTAGACATAATCTTGATGTTATGAATATTAAGAAATATTTTTTTGAGAACATCTTCAATACTGTGATGGATATCAAAGGTAAAATGATAGATAGTGTGAAAGCTAAAATGGACCTGAAATAATGTTGTAAAAGGAAGGCATTATAACTTTAGGAGACAAATGCAGGTAAATTAATAAAACCCAAAACTACATACTATCGTACACTAGATCAACAGAGAACAATATTTGAGTGGGTGAATTCTATGAAGTTTCTCAGTGGTTGTGTTTCAAATTTGAGTCATTGTTTTGACTTAAGAATGGGGAAGGTAATTGACATGATAAGTCACGACTGTCATATATTTATGTGGTGCTTATTACCTGTTGCATTTCATGCAACCGAAGCTGGTGCTTGATCCATTGAATGAAGTCAGTATATTCTTCAGAGAGTTATGGGGAAGGACATTGAATGTTGACTCGTTAAGACGCCTTGATGCGAGTATTCCCCTATTTCTATGCAAGTTTGAGCTGATACTTCCTCCAAGTTTTTTTTACTCTATGGAGCTTCTATTTATGCATCTATGTTATGGAGCTATATTGGGGGCCTAGTGCAGTACATATGGATGTATCCCTTGATAGGTATATCTTCCTAACACATGCATTACGAGTAGAATTTTATTTCATACTAAACAACCACTATATTAAATATAAAATACCTTGTGTTCCATATTTTTAAATAAAATTAAGAAATCAATAATTAAGAATAAAGCCCGCCTAGAGGGATTGACCTGAGAAGCATATATATTGCAAGAGACCATAACTTTCTCCTCATATTATTTTGAACTAGACCATCAAATAAGTCATATTTTAGGTGACATACCCTCACATGCAGAATTATTCTTATTTTAAATATCAAGGAGTCACTAGGGAGACATGGTACATGATATCTAAGCGATAAGAAAATTTAGTTAGTTGCATTATACGTTCTGATGAATTGTGATGAAGTTCAGTCATTTATATAGTGAGATTCATGGTCCTCAAATTCAATACTATCATTTATTATTGAAAATATTATTTAGATACTAACTAATTCAAAAATGTGCATAGCAATGTTGTGAGCAGATTATTTATCGACAGATTGAACATGCAAGAAGAGTCTTTGATAAGCAAAAAGGTCGAAGCAGAATTTCCAAAATGGTTCAAATTATGCATAATAAATATAATAACTCTTCAAATCACATGTATGTAATATAATTTCTACATTTAAAGTTACACTAATAGTACCTCTCAAATTGTTATAGGTTCACAATAGAGCCAACGGAATCACAGATCAAAGATTACTATATATTGCCTAGGGGCATAATCACAGTGTTACTACATGTCAGATATTTAACATAAATGATTATAGATTCTATATGAGTTCTTGGTGCGAAGGGAAGAAAACATATAATTACAGTGTCGCTGTTAAAAAAAAAAACACACACACACATAGATAGCAATATTAGCTATTACGACGTACTTGATGAAGTAATTCAATTGTAATATTAATGTAATACTAGTTACATTGTATACTTATTCAATTGTTAGTTTTTCAATCTTATTCTGAATCGAGGAACGCGAACACTTGCGCCTTATGATATTATTGAAATTAAAATGAACAGACAATATGCAAAGTTTGATCCATTTGTTCAGGCACGCCAAGCTACACAGGTTTATTACCATCAATACCTTAGTAGAGTAANATATTTAACATAAATGATTATAGATTCTATATGAGTTCTTGGTGTGAAGGGAAGAAAACATATAATTACAGTGTCACTGTTAAAAAAAAAAAACACACACATAGATAGCGATATTAGCTATTACGACGTACTTGATGAAGTAATTCAATTGTAATATTAATGTAATACTAGTTACATTGTATACTTATTCAATTGTTAGTTTTTCAATCTTATTCTGAATCGAGGAACTCGAACACTTGCGCCTTATGATATTATTGAAATTAAAATGAACAGACGATATACAAAGTTTGATCCATTTGTTCAGGCACGCCAAGCTACACAGGTTTATTACCATCAATACCTTAGTAGAGTAAGATATAAAGCTGATTGTGTTGTGGTTATGAAGAATTAATCAAGGAAAATTATTGAACTGCATAGCACTATGGAACTAATTTTCCAGGAGGAAGGTATGTCAGATTTTCGTATTCATGGCATCACAAATGATGACAAGTTTGTGGTAGAGGATACCANTAAGGAAAATTATTGAACTGCATAGCACTATGGAACTAATTCTATAGGAGGAAGGTATGTCAGATTTTCGTATTCATGGCATCACAAATGATGACAAGTTTGTGGTAGAGGAAACCATAGGGATTTTTGAAGAGGTTCCTCATGGTATGGATGAGGATGATGATGACAGTGAAAAAAAAAATTAGGTTCATATTCGACGACAAGCTCCTCTGATGAAACTTAATAACAAAGGTATGTAATTTTAAATTAGTTATACTATTACTTTTTTTTTTAATTTTGTTGTATTGATGCATATATATTTACTCTTGCTTTTCCTATTTTTAGACATAAATGCTACTTGTGTCTTACCTTTATTGCACAGTTTCTTTCTATTTATGATTATTTTTTTGTCGGTACTAATCTTATTAATGTCATTCATTTGTTTGTTGATGGCCATAGTGCAGGTGGTCAGCCACCTCACAGATCACGTTTTCTGGGGCACTANATTTTTTTTATCGGTACTAATCTTATTAATGCCATTCATTTGTTTGTTGATGGCCATAGTGCAGGTGGTCAGCCACCTCACAGATCACGTTTTCTGGGGCACTAGAGACCACCTATCGTGATAGGAAGAGAAGGTTGTCTACTTATGTTATTTCCTCCCCCATTTGTTGTTGTCACCCCTCCTGTGACACTTGCTCCAAAACCCGCTGCTACCACCTCTTCTATGACTCCTACTCCCGCACCTGCTGCAACCCCACCTCCTTTGACACCTGCTTCCCCATTGACTGCTTCCCTGCTTACTGCTTCTGAACCTACCCCCCACCTGCCGTGACTACTATTGATGCTGACACACTTATTGCCCCAACACCTTTTTTGAACATACTAATTGTTGATATTTGTCAGCCGCCAATGTCTAATGATAACATTATTGGTTGCTCGATTTCTCTTAATATAAAAGAACTACTGTCATTTGCCCACCATCATTAGTAATGACTCAAACACGTCAAGGTTTCTATTACTAATGTAGATGATATTTATTTATTGAAATTCACGTGCCATATACATTATTATCCCCTCCAGTTGCGGGGAACCTTTGTTATCCTTTCATGTATTATTTGAATTATTTCAACTTGACTAGAATGTACAACATTTTCCTTCCTAAAAATTTTCATAAAAAAGTCTTACATTTCANATCATTTGCCCACCATTGTTGACCTCACTTTTGGTTGAGGTCTAGAAATTTCTTTAGTAGCCTAGGTCTAGCCATAGGACTTNTTAGTGATGCCGGGACGACGGAACCGTGGGATATTGACCGGTGTCGCTTTAATCAACTTTAATATGCCCATAANAGAGAGCAAAACTTGGGGTGTTTCACCTTTATCATTGCTTGGTTTATTTGGACTACTAGAAACCAAGCTATGCATGATGATCATCTGATAGGTGTGGATAAGGTGGTATAAAACTGTCTAGCCTACATATGTAGACTGATTCAATGGAAAAAATTCTCTAATATTCTGAATATCTGTAGAAAAGCTTCAAGTTGCTGAAAGTAGTTTGGAACAAACCCTTGTTCCCTTTCATTAAAGTTAACACTGATGGAAGTTCTACTGCCAAGTGGGCTGGCATTTGTGGGGTCTTTAGGAACTCCAAAGGAAGATGCTTGCCTTAATTTAAATCTCCCATATTGGCTGATGATCCAATGGAAGCAGAAACTCTTGCTTTATTTTGGGCACTGAGAATGGCAAAATCAAACAACTAGAATTGCATCCAGGCAGAGGTTGACTCTTCCCACCTGGTGGAATATATGTTTGATAGAAACCACTCCCCTTGGCTTATTCAACAAAGGATCATCTAAATGAAGCACATCATCAAGGATATGAAAGTCTTCTTCACCTTCAACCATAGAGAAGAGAATAAACCAGCCCATTACCTAGCTACTTGTGGAGATGACTCTAAATTAATTTCTATTTCTATTTCTCCCACACCCTGCCTCTCATTTTTACTACATGGGGATAATTTTAACGCCCCACACCTTAGGATTGTTTCCTTTTCTGCACTTATCTGACTTGTTATTTTGTATCAGGAACCCATAGGAGCTTCTCTTTTTGTTTGTAGAGGGGTTCATCCTTGTAGCCTATTCTTTTGTAATCTTCTTTTAGCTAATAAACATGTAGGGAGCCACAAGTAGCTCCCAAAAAAATATGTAAATTAAATGTCCCTCTAAAGTAGGTGACGGGATTCCGATTCCAGCGACCAACAGCTTCCACATGACAACCCCCCTAAAAATAATCCTGACTTGTTTAGGATTGAAAATGTGCCTATCTGCCACTACGCCAATTTTACCCGTACAAGAGATAATATGAATAAACTTTATCGATACTTTATGGATGAAGTGGCAAATTTGTAGGCCTTAATGATGGAAATGTAAGATTTTCTTCATCATTATTAAATCCTACTTCTAAGGCGTGGCATTTCTTTACTGCATCAAAATTACTTCACATTATGAAAATTAGTAAGGTAACTTTAGAGAGTTCTATTCTGAACTACTATATTCAAAATGGAAAACCAGTTGATATTAGGGCAGTAATTGTGAAATCAATTTTGGGTTTGATTGTCAATGGATCTGCAACTAGATTGGGGCATCCATCCACTATTTTCCTGTTATGTAGTCAATCATAAGTACCTTATGAGAGTTGGGAGAAAGTGCTTCTTCCTTGAAAGTCGATGGATCGAGAAGTCTATTGCAATTGTAATGTAAGAGAGATGAGAATGATATGAATGTATTGATGGATCAAGCATCCCAGAATTCATCACCTATTCAGCCTTACTTCAGTTTGAATGTGCATTGAAAAAGGATTAAGAAGATAAAAAAAGAGGTACAAAACCTTATGCATACAATTGGGAATGTTTCTGAAATGTTAGATCACTTGGATTGGAGATTGAAGGAACATTTTGAACATATTGGTCTTATTGAAAATGGTTTGGTATGTATGTTCAAGAAACATGCTTGGATTAGAAAAGATTCAACTAATAAATTTCCTTATCGACCCTTCTACAACTTGTACATACACTACCAATCTGTGGGAAATATCTAGGAGGACGAGAGTGAATAAGATGTTGAACTTAATCTATGCATGGAACATTTTGTTTCGTACTTCTTGCTTCTGTTAATGTGTTAAGTTGGATTACATTTAATTTTATTGTTAAACTCCTTTTATGTTTGTGTTTAGTATCTTGATGTTTAGATTTCTTTATTAGGATGTTTCAATTTGCTTTGAACACTGATGTAGATTTTTGTTGGCTTGAAAAATATTAGTTTGTAATAGCGTGGATTTTATATATAAAAGTGAGTTTTGTGTTGTTTGTAAAAGTTTAGTGTTAGAATAATGTTTAAATTATGATTAAAAATTTTCATTTTATTTAATTAGAGGAGGACGTAAAGTGAAAAGCAGCAGATTTTCACAGAAAATGAAATCTAGAAAAATTAGGGCATTCGCGCCAGATGCGCCAAATTGGCACATGAAGCACCAATTTACAGAGAGTCAGCGCATGATGCACCAAAGTCCCAAAAAGGCCAGATTTCCAAAAAAAATGATGAAATCGCATTGTGAGCTCCATTTTTACTGCTTGGGTTATCTCCTACCTCTAAACCATGACCTAGGGCTTCACATTATGCACATTAGAGAATATTTCGGAGGCCAAAGATCTTAGATTTCATCTTCTCTTGGTAAGAGCTTCACTTTAACCTAGAAATTTTTTATTTTCACGATGGAATTTTCCTACATTATGGAAGATCCAAAAATTGAGAGTTTGTATGGAAAAGCTTGAAGAAAACTCATGGTGAAAAGTTTCTTATCAAATAATCTTACTTGGGGAGTTATATTTTTTATTTTGTAATTTATTTAGATTTTCATAGAAATTCCAATGACTCCATGAGAAAAGAGAGGAAAGCCGACAGAAGATTTTGACGCAAGAAGATTTGTCAATTTCAAAGCCCAACATTGTTATAACACTCAAATGGAATAAAAAAAGTTGATTCAAGACTAGGAATTTGCTAACCCGAGTGGCGAGAATGAGAGGTTGATCATCGCCAGAAGTTGGGAAAGATTTTACTACTTCACTTCTATAGCAATTGTACCAATGATACGGGAGTTTTATGCCAACTTGAAGTTTACCACTGACGATCACATCCTTGTGAGAGGTAAGCAAGTTGAATTTTATAAGGAAAGGACCAATACTTTTTATGGGCTGAGAAATGTATTCCATTGTGAGTACGCTGCATTCGTGATGACTGATGAATCTCTAGATGAAGTGATTGATTTTCTAAATGATGGAAGAGAAGAATGGAAGATTAAAAATAATAATAAAATTAACTTCTCTGCTTCCATGATGAGTATTTAGTCAAAAGTATAACACTACTTCATCTCTACTAAATTACTGCCATCAAATCATCTAAACTTCTGCATTAAAAAAATTAAGGTAGTAGTTGTTGGTGCTCACATAAGTCATTAGATTCGGATTATAGCTAAAAGTGCTACAGCTAGTGGATTGGGTTACCCTGCTCTAATTTTTACTTTATGTGAGCAATCAGGAGTAGAATTCCATAGAAATGAAGAAAGGTTGCAGCCACAAAATCCTATTTAGAAGCTTACGGTTCCAAGAGTAGAATCGTTTTTTGAGTCTAGAAGTGGAGGTATTTATAGACCCTCTACATCAGTTGCAAGGGCCTCTACACCTCGTTGTGCTTCACTTGAAATTATTATGGAGTAGTAAAAAATACAAAATAAATATGCTTGACTATATTTTAGAGTACTTTTACTTACATGAAAAAATATAATTAGTATGTAGAATCAAATTGGAGAACATGGAGAAAGAAATGCTTATAATGATGAGTATAAGCAAAGGAGAGTTCAACATGTTATAAATTTTGAGGAAGCTATGGTTACATATCTTAGGGGTGAATAAAATGTGAAATTTTCAACTTGCCCCAACTTCACTCATTATGCTTCTATTCACGATGATGAAGTAGAAGAAGAAGAATAAGGAGATGATGATGAGGAGGAAGGTGATGAGGACTGATATTCTTAAGAGTTTAGTTTGTTTTATTTGTTTGTCTATTATTTTTTATTATGTTGTTATTTGATATCATTTGAAACAGTTGTGGTAAAAACATTCATTTTGTTTTGTGGACCTAAATTCTAATATTAACAATAGAATTTTACTTTTTCTGCAGTTTTTGTTTTTTCAATTTTTGTTTCTATTTTTAATTGTCAACAGAATATATTATGTTTCATTTAATGCTTTAAACCCTATATTTTTAAAGCTAGTACCTGCAGTATAATAGAGCCTAGTTTCATACTCAGAAATCCCCAATGGGATAGTTTTTATTTTCATGCATTTACTGTTTTCTTTCACCTACAAATTTTTATACTAAACATTTTTAAATCACTTTAAAACTTAAGCTTGGGGGAAAGAAAAGTTCTTTTAAGAAGAATTAAACTAGACTTCATTTTTCCTTAATTAAATATAGTTTTAAAATTATTTAACATGACCTGGGATATTAAGATTTAACTTTAAATGACTATTCTTATGTTTATGAATATTATGTTAAATTTAGATAAAAGTTTTTAATAATAAATGTCAGCTTTTAAGTTAAATATGTTTGGTATGAAAAGAAAAGACTATGTTTTTCTATTTAATGTAAAGGAAATTGTATTTTTGAAGTATTAATAGTTTTAGAGTTTCATGTAAGAAGAAAAGAATGAAAATTTATGAAAAATCATAAACTAATAAGAATTTATAAAGTGAAGAAAGATAAGGAGTTTTGGCTTTAAGAAGTGGATAGTGAATTTTAAAATTGTTAAAGGCTATCTAGATATAGTAATCCTCACTTGAAAAAGATGTTAAGTGTTGACCTCACATTTGGTTGAGGTCTAGAAACTTCTTTAGTAGCCTAGGTCTAGCCATAGGACTTTCCTATTGACTAGTCTTAGAAAACTAGAAAAGGTATCCTCACCATTAGAAATTCAAAATTCTTCTCTTTTCTCAACTTGAGATTCCACATATTGGTCCTAACCTCTAAT
>JXCR01146014.1:4022-21677 GCA_002079205.1 Phalaenopsis hybrid cultivar
TGAGTGTCAATATATTTCATAAAAGTTTGAAACACGGTAAACATTTCTGTTTTGGAATGCAAAAAATAGATCCATGTGAATCGGCTATAATCGTCAATAAATGTCACAATATATATACCGAGCATGTGAAATAATCGATGTAATTCCCCAAATATCGCTATGAATAATGTCAAAACAATTATTGGCACGAATGCCCAAAATATGAAACAAAAATGTCTTATTTTTGCCCAATTTACAAGAAGAAAAGCCTACTAATAAACTTTTATTTGTAGGACCAAAAACATCACTTTGTAATAAATGATTCAAAACAATATTGTTTGGATGACCAAATCGTCTTTGCCATATGTCGACTTTAATTTCAACAACTGAATAAACTAATGCCAAATTCTGAGGGATGATAAGTTGTAATGGAAATAACTTACCCACCTTAGGCCTCATCGCTCTCACTTTCCTCGACACCTGATCCTGCACAATGCATCCATCACGAGAAAAGTGTACGTCACAGTTATTATCCACCATTTAACCAACAAAGAGTAAGTTCGTGGATAATTTAAAAGAAACCCAAACATGTCAGAAAGAAGAGTAAATATCACAAACTGTGGTAATCAGAATATTATTTTCAACAGCAACCTGAATATGTTGAGTATCAGTATACGGGCATTGAATATGTAATAAATCAGACGTGTTAATCATATGATTTGTGACATCAGAATCAAGAAACCAAAGAGAATGAAGAAAAGTAATAATCTTACATTTCCCTTGAAGACCAAGAGCAAAAAAGACAGAGAGAATCATCTGTTGAATCATATCTGGTGTGAGAATATATTGATTATTGTCGAAAACTGTAAATGTTGAAGCATGATTGTGAGAGTCGAATACCGCAACATGAAGGACCTGTGGTTTGCGTTTTTAAGGCTGTGTAGGACACTCCTTAATAATGTGTCTGTTTTTCTTGCAATAACTACATAATTTCTTACTACATTGGCGAGTAATATGACCAAATTCTTTACAGCTGTAACACTGTTTTGTTTCCTTTCCTCGAGTTTGAGCAACATATGCAACATTTATTTCTGATAATCCACCAGTTGCACCGATAGCGGCTTGTGTCGTCAATCTTTGTTCTACGTGCAGTAATTCACTGAAACATACATCCAAATAAAGAACCAAATCTCTGTTCAACAACCAAGCCCGAACAAGTTCAAATTCAGGTTTAAGCTTCATCAAAAACTGATTATGGCNGGGATGACCCTGACGGAAACTAGCTAAGGCAATGAGTTCCTTAATATAGTTATGTTGATGATGAAGAATTCCAGCGGGAAAAAAGTGAACCTCAAGACCTAAGACATAAATGAAAGACCCCAAATCATTCATATGAAAAGAACCCTAAAGGCGCTCCTGTAACTGAGACATCAAATGTATCAGATTCTCTGATACAATATCATCAACATAGACTAAAAATAGCACAATTTCTTTGTCAGTCTTGGAAAGAAATGATGAAGAATCATATTGACTTTGAATAAAAGAAAAACTAAGAAGAGTATTGCGAAAATTTTCAAACCGTGCCCGTGGAGGCCGTTTCAAACAATATGACGACCGTTTGAGCATACAAACATCATGTTTATCGTAAGAACCAGTTTTTAGATGCAGAAACAGTTAAAATAGGCCGAATAGTTGTCATCTTAGCCACATGCGCAAATGTCTCTTCATAATCAATCCCAGATTCTTATCGATTGCCAAGAGCTATCAATCTTATTTTATATATGTCAAGGGAGCCATCAGATCAGAGCTTAAGAGAATAAACTCATTTATAACTAATGCGTTTAACACCTGCAGGACATGAAACAATATCCCAAGTATGATTGTCTTGAAGGGCTTGAATTTCCTCTTGCATAACTTTTATCCAACAAGTCTCTTTAGCAGCCCGAGAATAAGATGTAGGAACTGTAGTATTAGTTAAAATTGCAGCATAACCATATTTATTCAGAGGACAAATGTGCCAGGTTGGTTGTCGTAGAATCATTGGAGCATTTTTAGAAGCAAGTTCGGGAAGGACTGGAGATGAAGGGATTAGGCGACGTGTGAAGACAATTTCAAGCTTGAATCATTTATCGAAAGAAGAATCATCAAAATGAGAAAATATATAAGTGTCAGGTGTCAAAAGTCTGAAAATAGTATTCATGTTAAAAAAAAATCACAACCCGAGGGATACGTCGTCGATTATTAATTGAATCATAACACACAAAACCTTTTTGATTACGATTATAACCCCATAAATACACATCAAACAGACCGTGCTGCAACTTATGACATTCATGGACAGGTAAATGAATAAAACAAATACATCTGAAAGTATGTAGCATATGATAATTAGGATATTTACAAAAAATTCGATAGTAGGGAGAATCAAACTTCAATTGTTGAGATGTTAAGCGATTAATCAAATAAATTGCAGTAGATAAAACTTCTGCCCAAAACTTAGCTGGAATAGAAGATTCTGACAGTAATGTGCGAACCATATCCAACAAATGATGATTTTTTCGTTATGCAACTTCATTCTGATGAGGTGTATAAGTACATGAACGATGTAAGACAATAACCTTGCAATGAATAAATACTTGAAACTCATGAGACATGTATTCATCACCATTGTCAGCCCGTAACGTATTAATATAAATGAGTAATTGAGTGTCAATATATTTCATAAAAGTTTGAAACACGGTAAACATTTCTGCTTTGGAATGCAAAAAATAGATCCATGTGAATCGGCTATAATCGTCAATAAATATCACAATATTTATACCGAGCATGTGAAATAATCGATATAATTCCCCAAATATCGCTATGAATAATCGATATAATTCCCCAAATATCGCTATGAATAATGTCAAAACAATTATTGACACGAATGCCCAAAATATGAAACAAAAATGTCTTATTTTTGCCCAATTTACAAGAAGAAAAGCCTACTAATAAACTTTTATTTGTAGGACCAAAAACATCACTTTGTAATAAATGATTCAAAACAATATTGTTTGGATGACCAAATCGTCTTTGCCATATGTCGACTTTAATTTCAACAACTGAATAAACTAATGCCAAATTCTGAGGGATGATAAGTTGTAATGGAAATAACTTACCCACCTTAGGCCTCATCGCTCTCACTTTCCTCGACACCTGATCCTGCACAATGCATCCATCACGAGAAAAGTGTACGTCACAGTTATTATCCACCATTTAACCAACAGAGAGTAAGTTCGTGGATAATTTAAAAGAAACCTAAACATGTCAGAAAGAAGAGTTAATATCACAAACTGTGGTAATCGGAATATTATTTTCAACAGCAACCTGAATATGTTGAGTATCAGTATACGGGCATTGAATATGTAATAAATCAGATGTGTTAGTCATATGATTTGTGACATCAGAATCAAAAAACCAAAGAGAATGAAGAAAAGTAATAATCTTACATTTCCCTTGAAGACCAAGAGCAGAAAAGACAGAGAGAATCATCTGTTGAATCATATCTGGTGTGAGAATATATTGATTATTGTCGGAAACTGTAAATGTCGAAGCATGATTGTGAGAGTCAAATACAGCAACATGAAGGACCTGTGGTTAGCGGTTTTAAGGCTGTGTAGGACACTCCTTAATAATGTGTCTGTTTTTCTTGCAATAACTACATAATTTCTTACTACATTGGCGAGTAATATGACCAAATTCTTTACAGTTGTAACACTATTTTGTTTCCTTTCCTCGAGTTTGAGCAGCATATGCAACATTGACTATTTCTGATAATCCACCAATTGCACCGATAGCGACTTGTGCCGTCAATCTTTGTTCTACGTGCAGTAATTCAATGAAACATACATCCAAATAAAGAACTGAATCTCTGTTCAACAACCAAGCCCGAACAAGTTCAAATTCAGGTTTAAGCTTCATCAAAAACTGATTATGGCAACTCACTACATGAATAGCCTAAAGACTAGCTAAATTCTCCTTTGATACCTTAACATAGATAATATCATAGTATTCATTCCATAAATTTAAAAAACTTGAATAATATTGCTCAATTGAGAGATTGTCTTGATTTAAATTACTTATATCAAATTTCAATTGAAAGCGTCTTGCAGTGTTATTTTGATTGTAAACGCGCTTCAAGCATTCCCACATTTCTTTAGTCGTCCCAAAGGATCGTAAATTGTTCACCATATGAGTCTCAATAGAGAACAAAATCCGAGTAACAATCTAAGCATCTTTTGTCTCCCATTAACCAAGATCTTTTGGCTCTACAGGTGTTGAAGAAGACCCATCAATAGGGCCCTAAAACTCTTTTCCTTTCAAAAATATCTTGAGCTGAAATTCTCATGCTACATAATTCTTTCCGATTAATCTGATAACCAAGATTTCTAAAGAAATTTTAAATAGAATTGTCTACAAGCAGACAGGTATTTGGGCTTGAGTAGGCGGGTTGTTTGGCGTGAACAAAGAAGGATCACGCGCTTCAATCCAAGCCGACGAACAGACACACAAACGAATAGATGAGCAGTCGAAGCAGTCCATAAAAGCGAACAACCTGGTCAAGTGAACTAGAAGAGTAGACGAAGACACAGGAACCAACAGAAGCGGGGAGACTTGCTGTCTGGAGATGGGATTAGGGAGAGGAATTTGAAATCGAAGCGAACAATCCTCAATTCTTGAGTATCGAAGCCGTGAATGTCGAAGCCAAAGATCTAGGGTTTGCCGAAGCCGACGATCTAAGAAGGAGTTGAAGACTCACAAGAAGTAGTCGGAGGAAGACTCATTCGAAACAGTCGAAGACGGAAGAAGCAGTCGAAGATGCGACAGAATACAATCGACGAAGCGGGCAATGAAGCAACGAAGAAGTAGTCGGAGATGTCGCAAAAGCAGCGAAGGCTAGCGAAAACGACGATGGCGTTTGGATGAAACTGAAGTGGATGAAACGGACTAAGCAAACGAAGCCGAAGCAGACAATTTCCAAAGGCTAGGGAAGTCGATGAAAGATTCAGACCGAAAAGATTCGACGTGGCTCTTATACCATGTTAATGTTTTGAGCAAATAGGTTGAATGCCCTTTCCTTTGCTTTCATTCTAATAAATAATAGTCTATACAATCTCCTTTATGTAACCTAATAAATATTCATAACCTAAATAAGGAGAGAATATGTACAATTAAGAGAAATAAATCAGAAGAGAGAAACTGCAAATAATTTAAATAAGGAAGCTCATAATGATAGGAGACTCCTAATTCAACTGCTTGATTTTCGTCATTCTTGATTGATAGGAAGATGGTCGGTGGACTGCACAACAATTGAAAGAAGATCAAGGGATTGGACAATAGCCAAGGGATCGCGGGGTACTGGAAAACAACAAAAAGAGTTTGCGGTGTGCTCGAAAGTAGCCAAAAGAGATGGAATGAACATAAATAATCACCACCTCATATGAGTTATAGTCGTAGCATCTTCTTGTTGTCGGATATAGGCCTACGAAGAAAAAAGGGTCTTAGAGGCTGCAAACTGAAATTATAGATAAATCAATGCCCCCTCTAATGCAAGCAAATCAATATATATATATATATATATANCATGCAAATTATTGGAATAATGAGATCCATTTGGTCTCATTTTTTCAAAAATTAAAACATACTACTTTCAAAACCCAAACTATATATTTATTATATTAAATTATTAAATTCCAAAATTATTTTTTCATATTCATATTTTTAAATCTATCTATATCGAAAAGTTGACCGACAGTTACCTATAAGGATTTTTAGGAATTGGGAATTAGAGGTAACAGGAATCTGCTCCATTAGCATCAGACTATTGCTTTCCAAAATTTGGTGATCAGTACTGATTCCCAAACTGGATCCACAGGCTCTGTCGATCTCAAGTGCTGGAGGAGGGANGTGTTGAAGAAGACCCATCAATAGGGCCCTAAAACTCTTTTCCTTTCAAAAACATCTTGAGCTGAAATTCTCATGCGACATAATTCTTTCCGATTAATCTGATAACCAAGATTTCTAAAGAAATTTTTAAATAGAATTGTCGACAAGCAAACAGGTATTTGGGCTTGAGTAGGCAGGTTGTTTGGCATGACAAAGAAGGATCACGCGCTTCAATCCAAGCCGACGAACAGACACACAGACGAATAGATGAGCAGTCGAAGCAGTCCAGAAAAGCGAACAACCTGGTCAAGTGAACTAGAAGAGTAGACGAAGACACAGGAACCAACAAAAGCGGGGAGACTTGCTGTCTGGAGATGGGATTAGGGAGAGGAATTTGAAGTCGAAGCGAACAATCCTCAAGTCTTGAGTATCGAAGCCGTGAATGTCGAAGCCAAAGATCTAGGGTTTGCCGAAGCCGACGATCTAGGAAGGAGTTGAAAACTCACAAGAAGTAGTCGGAGGAAGACTCATTCGAAGCAGTTGAAGAAGGAAGAAGCAGTCGAAGATGCGACAGAATACAATCGACGAAGCGGGCAATGAAGCAATGAAGAAGTAGTCGGAGATGTCGCAGAAGCAGCGAAGGCTAGCGAAAACAACGATGGCGTTTGGATGAAACCGAAGTGGACGAAACGGACTAAGCAAACGAAGCCGAAGCGGACGATTTCCAAAGGCTAGGGAAGTCGATGAAAGATTCAGACCGGAAAGATTTAACGTGGCTTTGATACCATGTTAATGTTTTGAGCAAATAGGTCAAATGCCCTTTTCCTTTGCTTTCATTCTAATAAATAATAGTCTATACAATCTCCTTTATGTAACCTAATAAATATTCAAAACCTAAATAAGGAGAGAATATGTACAATTAAGAGAAATAAATCAGAAGAGAGAAACTGCAAATAATTTAAATAAGGAAGCTCCTAATGATAGGAGACTCCTAATTCAGCTGCTTGATTTTCGTCATTCTTGATTGATAGGAAGATGGTCGGTGGACTGCACAACAATTGAAAGAAGATCAAGGGATTGGACAATAGCCAGAAGGGATCGCGGGGTACTGGAAAACAACAAAAAGAGTTTGCGGTGTGCTAGCCAAAAGAGATGGAATGAACATAAATAATCACCACCTCAGATGAGTTATAGTCGGAGCGTCTTCTTGTTGTCGGATATAGCCCTACGAAGAAAAAAGGGTCTTAGAGGCAGCAAACTGAAATTATAGATAAATCAATGCCCCCTCTAATGCAAGCAAATCAATATATATATATATATATATANAAGATCCTTTCTAGTTGTCCAGTCCACCGACCATCCCCTCAAATCAAGGCCCCCTCTCATGCAAACAAATCCCTTTTGCTCTCCAGCCCACCAACCATCCACCTCTAAAATTGTAAAAAATGGGAGAGATCGCCTACCTCTCAAATTGTAAGTATTTATCTTTGTATTCTTGTTGAGTTGTTTGATTTATTGNTGTCCAGTCCACTGACCATCCCCTCAAATCAAGGCCCCCTCTCATGCAAACAAATCCCTTTTGCTCTCCAACCCACCGACCATTCACCTCTAAAATTGTAAAAAATGCGAGAGATCGCCTACCTCTCAAATTGTAAGTATTTATCTTTGTATTCTTGTTGAGTTGTTTGATTTATTGAAGAAATATTGTGTTCGCCCTTTTTTTTTTTGGAAAAACATGTCGATTTTGAGGTTGGATCACATCAAGTTGGTATCAGAGCTCAAGATTCTAGGAAGTGAATCCGGAAGAGAGTGGATAATGATTTTCGCAAACATACCCGTGGATCAGAAATCATACATATTGTATCGTCTAGCANAATTTTTTTGGAAAAACATGTCGATTTTGAGATTGGATCATATCAAGTTGGTATCAGAGCTCAAGATTCTAGGAAGTGAATCTGGAAGAGAGTGGATAATGATTTTCGCAAACATACCCGTGGATCAGAAATCATACATATTGTATCGTCTAGCATGCATACGCAGACCTGAAAACACGATCATTCCCCTCCAAGATTAGTGACTGCGTAGGAGAATCGTCCGAGACCAGACCTCCATCTTTCGATTCTGCAACACACAAGAAAGGATTCCACACGAAGGGAAGCAACGAACTTGTAAATAAGAACTTTATGGGAAAACAACGACGAACTGCACGTGATCGCAACATATAGAGAAAGCTTCGACATTANACTCCATCTTTCGATTCTGCAGCATACGAGAAAGGATTCCACACAAAAGAAAGCAACGAACCTGCAAATAAGAACTTTATGGGAAAACAACGACGAACTGCACGTGATCGCAACATATAGAGAAAGCTTCGACATGAAGGAAAGCAAAGAAGTGCATGAATCAAAGCTCGCAATGTACAGGGAAGGCTTCAATGCGATAGTCTCAACTTAAGCTTGTTGCAAGCTGATTGAATATCTACGTACAGTTAGAGGTGTAAACGAGCCGAACGCGAGCGAGCCATGCTCAGCTCGTGTTCGGCTCGTTTATATTTCGAGCTCAAAAAGTGTGTTCGTGTTCGACTCGTTTGCTTAACGAGCCGAACACGAGCTGTTCACGAACAAAGAGTCTTTTTAACAACTCTAATAATGTAGTCATAAGACAAAAGACAATAAGGGTTTGAGTAATATTTAAAAATTATTATTTATATTAAAACATCATTTGAACCTAATTTAATAACTTTTATTCTATTTTCTTAATCAATATTTTAATTGATTATAAATCTTTGTAGCCTTGTAGTTAATTAGATTTTTTAAAGTACTACTCAATGTAAATATAAACTTGATGAGTAGTATTTCGAGCCAAAACGAGCCAAACACGAACAAACACATCTTAGTTCGTGTTCGACTNTAAGGAAAGCAAAGAAGTGCATGAATCAAAGCTCGCAATGTACAGAGAAGGCTTCAACGCAAAGGATCGTGACTTACATTCGTGTGATAGTTTCAACTTAAGCTTGTTGCGAGCTGATCGAATATATGCGTACAGTTCATCATCTGTCTTCAAATTTGATTTGCGGAAGTAGACGACATAGCAACGTACGAGCCATGATCTAATCGCGTGGCGCTTCTTTATGATCAAATCAAGCCAACCAGTTGAGTTATGACAACTAAGAAAACAAATGTTATGGAAAAAAAATTAGAAGAAGAGATCAGTCAAATCAGAACTAGGATGAAACAAATGTTTGATGTCATCAAGAATGAGTTTTCTTCCAGGGAGAAACGAATGGAGAACCAATTCGAGAGCATCGACAAAATTCAAGAGAAGATAAAGAACCTTTTTGAGATGCAATCCAAGACCCTACCGACGGTTCAATTTGCAAACACTACCTAAGGGTTGATTGGAGATTCATTGACTAAATTGAAAGATAAAAGAGTTCGAACTAGAGAAACACGAGGAGAAATGCATCCATCATCAAGAACCTCCTCCCAAGGCTCTATTTGGTGGTACATTAGAGATTTCTGATGAAGGCGATTGGGCTGAAATAAGGAGAAGGGATTATGAAAGAGATATGGAGGAGCACAATGAAGAAATGAGAGAAGAGGGGAGGGGATATGGGTTCGATAGAGGAAGTTTCAATACATGAGGGTAAACAACGACAAAGGAGGAAGTTGGGCTAGAGGTGTTAGAGTTAGGAAGTTTAACGATCTGTTTGGGGCAGCTTATTTTGTATGGTGACATTTTGAAAACGCACTCGACCTGTTTAGATAAATTGCGTTTTGATAGCTTATGCGTTTTCAAAACGCTGAAAACTGAGTTTTCACACCTTTTTCCAAAAAAATAAAAATTTGTAATAGCCACCGCACCTAGCTTATCAACAATCTATTTTTAATTAGTTTATCAGCATATTATTCAATAAGCTGCGGCTGCCCCAAACAGACCCAAGATGTCGATCTTCGAGAGAGAAGACACATATGGTGGGTGTATCAGGTGAAGTGATACTTTTCGGTGAATGAGCTAGATGAGAAGGAGAAACTCGTAGCGTCAAGTTTATGTTTGGAAATGAAAACTCTAGCCTGGTTCGGTGAAGAGAGGTAAAATACCCGATTATTATTTGTTGGAACATTTCTAAGCAATTCGGGAAGAAGACTTACACAAACAATTCTATGTCTTGAGCTATTGTTGAGACTATTCAAAGGGATTTTTGAAGCGGTAGAAAAATTTCATGAAGGGCCTACAACCCAACATACGAGTATCACTCAGACTATTGAGGCCGTGGGGATTGGGAGAGACGATGGAGCTAGCTTTGATGGTAGAGAAAAAGAATCAGATGGATGAAGAAAGCCAATAGGAGCAATACAGATGAAACATCGTACTAAATTGCTACAACCACGATGATACCAAAAGCTCAAACAGTGAAAGTCCAAAGAGATGTTGCACAGGGCACAGATAATGAACCACGCTTGGGAGCAACCCTCAAGCACCTTACAGAGATGTGATCAGAAGTTTACCCAAGGAGACCGTTGCAAGTATAAAAAATTACAAGTTCTCATACTGCATGACGAGGAGGCAAAGAATGAATCAATAAAGATAGTTGTGAGGGGAGAGGAACACTCAATTTTTTTCACCCTGAGAACAAGGTGTCTTTTTGTGTGTGTGTGTGTGTGTGGGTGGGTGGGGTGGGGGTGGGGAGGTATGGGGAGGTATTGTTACTTTGGCGCCAAGCCTAAAGAGCAAATTTGTCTTTGGTACGCCTAAGGGCAATTTAGTCTTTTATTATTATTGTTGTTGGTTATAAATAGGTTTGCTATGTCTAGGATTAGGTTAAAGGCATGAGATTGAGTTGCGAGCCTTAGGTTTAGGGTTTACGAGAGATTTCCTACCTCTCAAATTGTAGGAATATGAAGAGATTGTCTATCTCTCGAATTGTAGGTGTTTATCTTTATATTCTTGTTGAGTTCTTTGATTTATTGAAGAAATATTGTGTTTTCCCTAATTTTTCTTGAAAAACATATCGATTTTGAGGTCAGATCATATCATAGACATCACTATCCTTACTTGAAATATGTTTGAAATTTTGAAATAAGGGTTTTAATGAATGTTCAACTCATTAATCGAGCATGTATCATTCTTAAGGAATCATTTTTTTAAACGATGGAGTTCTAAATCCTAAGCCCTAATTTTTTTTTAACAAATCCCTTCTTAATCCAAACTAACTACGTAAGAAAAATTGATTGTTGTACATAGAATGTTTAATAACCATAAACATAAAGCTGCATAATGTTTCAAAATACCAAAAAACCAACCGTTTGTTTTACCAAAAAACATGCAACTTCTTTTGCAAATTACAAAGCAACTAAAAAGTATAATGCACGGACAAAAAAGGAATTTAAGGTTAAAGGTAAATGAGAAGAAGAAAAAGAGGTAGATGGGAAAAGAATAATAAGAATATAAGAGATCATAGAAACATAAGAACTGCAACCTATGCAGGGAGTTGGTGAATCATTATTTCAATTTATCATGTACAAAATTGGACTAAGAACACCAATTACAGCATGGTGGTCACCCAGAAGCAACATGAAGCACATAAAATTTTGATATCTCATGGGCATTCAAATCATGAAAACTTTTTGTATGTTAAATGCAAGCAATTCAATCAAACTACATAAGTGCTGTGAAAATTAATAGTCGAGAAGTAAATAGATAATGAAGTAAAAATATAAAAAAAATGAATATTTTCACCTTAAAAACAGGAGGTTCCACATCTTCTACAATAATCTTGTCCACATTTGGGTTCCCAATGAGACCAAAAAACTGAGCTTTGAACACTGGAGAACGAGCAGCTAGAATTAACTTGTGAGCCTTAAAAGTTTCATCACCAACAATAAAAACAATATCTGAGCCGGTGCCAAATTTCAACAGTTCTCTAAAAGAGCTTCCCATATCTGGCGGTGGTACAGGGATGAAAAACTGCCTGGGGGTCTCAAGACGATTTCTAACAACACCGACAGTACAGTTCATCACCAGACAGTCATCTTTAAGGTAATCAGATGTTTCTAACGATGTTCTTCTATAAAATCGTTTGTAACCCCTGGCAATTTCATCAATCAATCAAATGCTGAAATATCCATAGTTTCAAAGAAAATAAAACGCTGGATAAGCGCCGTGAAAAACATATCTGACAGACTATTGGTCTCGGACAATAAGGCAAAAAATAAATGATCAGAATTGGCTCAAAAGGGAAGCAGATTCCCTATCAGCCCAAGAATTCAAACAAACAAAAAGATACTGAACAATTTCTCAAATTCCAAATACTTTTCGGGCATTTCAGGCACAAATTAAAAGCCTATTAATGTTTGTAAAATGGACCTTAGAGGTGTCCATCGGATAAAAAGGAGGAGAATGGTTCAGTATCCTATGTTTCAAATCTTTGGTTTAACATCTTTGTTGCAGAAATATAGATGATTAAGTTAAACAAGATTATATGACTGATTTAAGAAAGCATTCTGAAAGTATGAAGTCATCAAAACTTTAACGTGCACTGATCAGAAGCATATAGCTATTAACTGTGTATTACTACGCAAGTACAGAAGCATAATATGAGTGGCATCATACATAGGCTTGTAAACAAACCGAGCTTGAGCGAAGCGATGTGTTCGAAATGGCTCGTGAACATTGTGTTTGTGTTCGACTCGAATAACATATTCTTATTCGTGTTCGGCTCCAAATAGACTAGATAGAATATATTTCGTGGAATAACACCGAGTAACACCGCGGAGTTATTTGGGTGTTATTCGCAGTGTAATTGGTGTTAACGGTGAATAACACTGAGTAACACGGTGAATAACACTGCAGAATAACACCGCGGTGTTACTCCGGTGTTATTCAGCGGTGTTAATGGTGTTATCGGTGTTATTCCATAGTGTTGCTCGGTGTTATTCCGCGGAATAACACCAATAACACGGCAGAATATCGAGTTTATTTATATTTTATTTATTTATTTATTTCTTTTCAAGTTAATTCGAGTCGAACAAGAGCAAACAAATATTTGTTGTTGTTCGGCTCATTTATATTTCAAGCTTTAAAATTTGTTTGTGTTCGACTCGTTAAGCTTAGCGAACGAGTCATTTTGACAGCTCTAATCATACATAACATTGTTTTGTTCCATATTCGAAAGTCATAGTCAACGTGAAATGAAAATAAACCTGATATAAATTAGGACAAGAGTAGACAAACCACACCAAAGAAGCACACAAAAGTTTCAAAACATTTATGTTAAACTTAATGAAAGGGATCTACAAGTGTGGATGGCATGAATGGTTGGCGACTGCAGCAAAACAACAGCAGAAGTTGATTTTAGGTGGTTGCAGTGAAGAGGGAGGTGTGGCAATGACGCAAGAGGGACACGGAAAGGTTGGGGGAGGATAAATCATCATCTTGGGAATAAGATACAGCTGAAGCACCACTCAACCCTTGGACACAACTCTAGAAGGGAATACCTAAGACGCTGACGACTATTCTAACATAAACACACTCAAACCCTCTAAAACAAAAGGAAACAATATATATAATACTAGGGAAACTAAGGAGTGCTCCATCAAGTGAGTGGCGATCCTAAGCAAACAGGTGAGCCGGTTGGCCCTTAGTTTGCCCAAGCATTCAAACAGACAAAAATATACTGAACAATTTCTCAATTTCCAAATATTTTTCGGGCATTTCATGCACAAATTAAAAGCCTATAAATGTTTGTAAAGTGGATCTTAGAGGTGTCCATTGAATAAAAAGGAGGACAATAGTTCAGTATCCAACATTTCAAACCTTTGTTTTAACATCTTTGTTGCAGAAATATAGATGATTAAATTAAATAGGATTATATGACTGATTTAAGAAAGCGTTATGAAATTATGAAGTCATCAAATTCTTAATGTGCACTCATCAGAAGCATATATCTATTAAGTGCGTATTACTAAGCAAGTACAGGAGCATAATATGAGTGACATCTTACATAGGGTTGTAAACGAGCGGAGCTTGAGCGAGCTGAGCCTCGGCTCATATTCAAAATGATTCGTAAACATTGTGTTCGTGTTCAACTCGAATAACATATTATTGTTCGTGTTCGACTCCAAATAGACTCGGTAGAACATATTTCGTGGAATAACACCGAGTAACACCGCGGTGTTATTTGGGTGTTATTCGCAGTGATATTGGTGTTATTCCGCGGAATAACACTGAGTAACACAGTGAATAACATCGCAGAATAACACTGTGATGTTACTCCGGTGTTATTCAACAGTGTTAATGATGTTATCGATGTTATTCCACCGTGTTACACCGCGGAACAACACCCATAACACAGCGAATAATGCCACGATGTTACTCGATGTTATTCCGATGTGTAACACCGGGGAATAATATCGATAACACCAATAACACCATGAATAACACTGCGGTGTTATTCCGCAGTGNCTTTAACGTGCACTGATCAGAAGCATATAGCTATTAACTGCGTATTACTACGCAAGTACAGAAGCATAATATGAGTGGCATCATACATAGGGCTGTAAACAAGCCGAGCTTGAGCGAAGCGATGTGTTCGAAATGGCTCGTGAACATTGTGTTTGTGTTCGACTCGAATAACATATTCTTATTCGTGTTCGGCTCCAAATAGGCTAGATAGAATATATTTCGTGGAATAACACCGAGTAACACAGCAGAGTTATTTGGGTGTTATTCGCAGTGTAATTGGTGTTATCGGTGAAAAACACTGAGTAACACAGTGAATAACACTGCAAAATAACACCGCGGTGTTACTCAGGTGTTATTCAGCGGTGTTAATGGTGTTATCAGTGTTATTCCATAGTGTTGCTCGGTGTTATTCTACGAAATAACACCAATAACACGACAGAATATCGAGTTTATTTATATTTTATTTATTTATTTCTTTCTTTTCGAGTCAATTCGAGTCAAACACGAGCGAACAAATATTTGTTGTTGTTCGGCTCATTTATATTTCAAGCTTAAAAATTTATTTGTGTTCGGCTCGTTAAGCTTAACGAACGAGTCATTTTGACAGCTCTAATCATACATAACATTGTTTTGTTCCATATTCGAAAGTCATAGTCAATGTGAAATGAAAATAAACCTGATATAATTAGGACAAGAGTAGACAAACCACACCAAAGAAGCACACAAAAGATTCAAAACATTTATGTTAAACTTCATGAAAGGGATCTACAAGTGTGGATGGCATGAATGGTTGGCGACTGCAGCAAAACAACAGCAGAAGTTGTTCTTAGGTGGTTGCAGTGAAGAGGGAGGTGTCACAATGACGCAAGAGGGACACGAAAAGGTTGGGGGAGAATAAATCATCATCTTGGGAATAAGATACAACTGAAGCACCACTCAACCCTTGGACACAACTCTAGAAGGGAGTACCTAAGACGCCGACGGCTATTCTAACATAAACACACTCAAACCCTCTAAAACAAAAGGAAACAATATATATAATACTAGGGAAACTAAGGAGTGCTCCATCAAGTGAGTGGCGATCCTAAGCAAACAGGTGAATTGGTTGGCCCTTAGTTTGCCCAAGCATTCAAACAGACAAAAATATATTGAACAATTTCTCAATTTCCAAATATTTTTCGGGCATTTCATGCACAAATTAAAAGCCTATAAATGTTTGTAAAGTGAGTTTTAGAGGTGTCCATCGAATAAAAAGGAGGACAATAGTTCAGTATCCAACATTTCAAACCTTTGGTTTAACATCTTTGTCGCAGAAATATAGATGACTAAATTAATTAGGATTATTTGACTGATTTAAGAAAGTGTTATGAAATTATGAAGTCATCAAAGTCTTAATGTGCACTCATCAGAAGCATATATCTATTAACTGTGTATTACTAAGCAAGTACAGGAGCATAATATGAGTGACATCATACATAGGGTTGTAAACGAGCGAAGCTTGAGTGAGCTGAGCCTCGGCTCGTATTCAAAATGATTCGTGAACATTGTGTTCGTGTTCAGCTCGAATAACATATTATTGTTCGTGTTCGGCTCCAAATAGACTCGGTAGAACATATTTCGTGGAATAACACCGAGTAACACCACGGTGTTATTTGGGTGTTATTTGGGTGTTATTCGCAGTGTTATTGGTGTTATTCCGCGAAATAACACTGAGTAACACAGTGAATAACATCGCAGAATAAAATTGTGGTGTTACTCTGGTGTTATTCAACAGTGTTAATGATGTTATCGATGTTATTCTGTCGTGTTACACCGTGAAACAACACCCATAACACAGCGAATAACGCCACGATGTTACTCGATGTTATTCCGAGGTGTAACACCGGGGAATAATATCGATAACACCAATAACACCATGAATAACACTGCGGTGTTATTCCGCAGTGTTACTCGGTATTATTCCGCAGAATAACACTAATAATACAACAAAATATTTAATATATTGTTATTTTAATTTATTTAATTATTTATTTATTTCTTTTCGAGCCGAACACGAGCGAACCAATATTTGTTCGTGTTCGACTCGTTAAGCTTAATGAACGAGCCGTTTTGACAGCCCTAATCATACATAACATTGTTTTGCCCATGTTAGAAAGTCATAGTCAACGTGAAATGAAAAGAAACCTGATATAAATTAGGACTAGAGTAGACAAAACACACAAAAGAAGCACACNTTAAGCTTAATGAACGAGCCGTTTTGACAGCTCTAATCATACATAACATTGTTTTGCCCATGTTAGAAAGTCATGGTCAACGTGAAATGAAAAGAAACCTGATATAAATTAGGACTAGAGTAGACAAAACACACAAAAGAAGCACACAAAAGATTCAAAACATTTCTTTTAAACTTCATGAAAGGGATCTGCTGGTGTGGGTGGCATGAATGGTTGGAGACTGCAACAGAACAACAACAGAAGCTGTTTTTAGGCGGCTGCAGTGAGGAGGGAGGTGTGGCAATGACAGAAGGGGGAGACAGAAAGGTTGGGGAAGGATAAATCACCATCTCAGGAATAAGATACAGCTGAATCACCACTTAATCCTTGGATACAACTTTAGAAGGGAATACCTAATACGCTGACGGCTGTTCTAACAAAAACACACTCAAACACTCTAAAACATCAAGAAACAACATATATAATACTAGGGAAACTAAGGAGTGCTCCATCAAGTTAGCGACAATNTGGAGGGAGGTGTGGCAATGACGGAAGGGGGACACAGAAAGGTTGGGGAAGGATAAATCACCATCTCAGGAATAAGATACAGCTGAAGCACCACTCAATCCTTGGATACAGCTTTAGAAGGGAATACCTAATACGCTGACAGCTGTTCTGACAAAAATACACTCAAACCCTCTAAAACATCAAGAAACAACATATATAATACTAGGGAAACTAAGGAGTGCTCCATCAAGTTAGCGGCAATCCTAAGCAATCAGATGAGGACCAATAGGTCCCTAACCGCGCATCACGCAAGAACAGACACCCAAGTCATTTATGTTTCACCAAGGACACCAAATCATTAAAAAAATGACGGAAAACACATATTTCTCAAACCTTATGTGGAATCTGATGTTACTAGTGCTCTTGCCAACAGATAAACACCAGTGGGATTGAGCTTGATGATAACAGAGAATAGTAACAAAAAAGGCTATGACTACAGCGAACATTTCAAGACATTATTATTGATGCCTTACTGTCATGACCGCCATTAATAGAAAGAGTTCACTTT
>JXCR01146015.1:3966-23887 GCA_002079205.1 Phalaenopsis hybrid cultivar
CTTATTTAATTCTTTATATTAAATAGGGGAACTTGTCGGCAAATATAAAAGTTTCACAGACCAAACGGATGTCATATATTCATTAGTTTATTTGATCGAGTCTCATCCTCAAGTCTTGTGTTTATTCTTTGGGATAGATACAAGATTTGAGGTACAGCGCTCTTTCATTTAAACTATGAAAAATATGGGGTCAGTTTGATTTCATATTTTTCTAAAACTAAATATATATGTAAATTAAAACGTCCTTTCGAAGCGGGCGATGGGATTTCGATTCCGGTGACCACAGCTTCTTACGGGCAACTCCTCAACACAAAATAGCGCCAACAAATGGTTAAGGTTAACTCGTTAGGATTGACATATATTTGTTCAAGTCATTATGAACCTACCAGTTTAATATGAACTCACTAAATTCAACTTAGGTCAAGTATCATCCAGGCATACTCAACCATGGTCAAGTATACTCTAATAAGCACATACATGGTTACAGAAGATCATACATTTGCAACTAATCATAAACAAACATGATTAACCTCAGATCTTCTCAATAGCATTTTATCTAAAAAGTCACTAACATTCTCTAATCAAATTGGTGGTTACATGCAAATAGAAGCTAGTGACATAAATAAATAATTTAGTAACATAACTAAATCTCAATCAAGTAAATTATCATTCTAATATAATTAGGTATCACATCCCACGTATTTTAAAATAAGTAATTATTAAGCATTGTTGTGTATTTCTAAATGATGTAACAACTCTATATGTAGTCATTCCTACAATACTCAAACCTTGATCAAAATCTAAAAATAGAGGTTTGAAGGGAGAGTCCATGTTACATGACTTCTTATATTGAAGCATATTATCATAATACCCTATAGCATATTATCTAAATTTTCTCTCTTTCTCTCTTATTTTGAGTATTTTCTTTCATTGAGGGGTGTTAGTAAGTTTTTGAATAAAGTCATGAATAATTTGAGATCCAACATATTAGATTGAGGCTTAATTAATTATTAAATTAATTTGAGTCTTATTAGATTTATGGGATTAACTAGATTTAATGTTGATTTAAGGGCCTTAAAAGACAAATTTGGTTTTATTCAAGTATTAAATTTTTAATTCCTTTAGTCAAGCTTAGGTATTAATCATTTTTTTTCAAAATTTAACTACTATTTGAGCAATTTAACTGGTTTGACATTAAATCAAACTTGGGTATTAGGTTTAGTTTAGCTCATATCAATCGAATAATTTAGTTTGACTAAATCACNATTTTTTTGGAACAAAATAAATGGAAAGATTGACAATATGAGGTGAAGTTTTTCTTAAAAAAAGGCATGTTGAAATGAGAATAAAGCAATTTCTAATGTAATAATAATCAATTTAATAGTAAATATACTCCATTTTATTACTCCTTTAGCAGTTATGTTAAATAATTAAAAGCAATTAGGACAAAAATGTATAGCCAAATATTACAACATCTTAATGGAATGGTTAAGGTTAACTCATTAGGATTGACATATATTTGTTCAAGTCATTATGAACCTACCAGTTTAATATGAACTCACTAAATTCAACTTNTGTTTTTTTTTTTAAACTGTACCTGCTTATAAATTTGATTTATTAAGCATACTCTTGGATGCACCCTGTGTTTCATGTTTCTCATTTGAAATTGTATTAAGTAAATAGACTATATTTGCAGAAAAGTAGTTATCTAGTCTATAAGTTTGTTTTGTAGCTTCTCTGTAGATTAATTTTCTTTGTAGGAAGAATCATGTCTACTAAATTATAATTTCTAATTGATTGTATGTTTAGTTTTTTGTTAGTCAAGAATATTATGTTATCAGTTTTCGAATAAAATGGTTGCCCTCAAGAAAATTAGTTCTAAATTTTGTAGCATAATTATGAGTTNAAAAAAAAACTGCAACTGCTTATAAATTTGATTTATTAAGCATACTCATGGATGCATCCTGTGTTTCATGTTTCTCATTTGAAATTGTATTTATGTAAATAGGTTATATTTGCAGAAAAGTAGTTGCAGCTTCTGTGTAGATTAATTTTCTTTGTAGGAAGAATCATGTCTACTAAATTATAATTTCTAATTGATTGTATATTTAATTTTTTGTTAGTCAAGTATATTAGGTTATCAGTTTTCGAATAAAATGGCTGCCCTCAAGAAAATTAGTTCTAAATTTTGTAGCATAATTATGAGTTTTGTTTGAGGATGCGCGCTATTGACTGCTATTTGTATGACCTTTTATGAACTAAAATTTGGCCAATTTCTTATGACTTGAAATCTGCCTATTTGTAGAAGTAACATTAACAATCTTCTCAAAACAGTAATCATGACTGGGAGGCAAAACTAAGAGGACGATTGAGCCACACAATGCTTTAGGGGTCAGGAGTAGTAGTTGTTNAGAACGATTTTCTCGAAACAGTAAGAAGAAAAATCTTCTAGAAACAGTAATCATGACTGGGAGGCAAAACTAAGAGGACGATTGAGCCACACAATGCTTTGGGGGTCAGGAGTAGTATTTGTTGGTTGACTAATTGGGTAGCAGAAAATTAATCCATGAATAGCGCTAGAGCATTGTTTTAGACTAGATGAAGTAGTGTATGAATGGAGGACAAAGAACTTGGGTCCATCTTTCTCTGTTCTTTCTCTTTCTTTCTCATTGTTAAAGGTATAATACAACATTGGTATTTTTAATTGAATTGCTTATAAGAAGTCATTTCATTGTGGAGGACCGACTCTTTCACTATTTAATGCTACCTACCTTTGCTACATGCCAACTGGTTTTGTGTGCATTGGATTGACACTCTTGGCTTAGTCTAGATGCTCTATAAGTGATTTACAATGAGATTCTAGGGATTAATGAAATCCCAACGCCTCCAAGGAGTTATGACATGCTTATGTAGATAAAATTGCAAATTATAAAGGTTATGCTTCTTATTTTGGGTTCTTTGTTAGTCATTACTAGCTTAATTTGGATGCTTATGGTTGTTAGTTTGTAACTAAAATATCCTTTATCCCTTAATTGGTTGAACCTTCCAAATTCATTCTAAATCAACAAAAACTTTTCTTCACAAGACTAAAATCTTTAGAGGAAAATCACTCGGTACAAGGTAATCGCTTTGTTTTCCAACTTCAGTTTTATCATCTTTACATTCACATTGATTTGTATATATATATATATATAGATGTAATTATCCCATTATATTTATTTTTTATATATGTAATCTTTGTTGAATTTTTTGGAGAAAATTTTGAAGATGCCATTAGCCATAACTAAGAGGGTATGATTTCCCTTTATACAGTGTTGTAAGAGTATCTCCACGAAAGAGAAGGAAAATTGCTGCGGTAGAATTTTAGATTGTTAAATATGTAGGGTTAATTGAGCCCGAATATATGAAAATTGGTTATCCTCTATTATTTATTTCTTACATGCTAATTCTTTCATGTTATGCTCATGCAATTATATAACTATTTTTTTCTATTTTATTTAGCTAAATTTTAATTTTAGCCTTATTTTGTGATATAAAGCATATATTTAAAATACTTTGTACCACATTTAATCCATCATTTGGTGTCAGCATCCAGTATGTGTTCCTTTTAACGCCAAGAGCGTTGGATCTTTTGTGTTTTTTTATGTTTTAATTTCTGTTGCTGGAGCTTAAATTTACTATTATCCTTTAAAGACTAAGGCTGTCAAAACGACTCGTTGTTCGCAAACAACTCGTGTTCTGCTCATTTGTTAAGTTAACGAGCTGAACACAAATAAAGATTTGTTCGTGTTCGGCTTGTTTTGGCTCGAAATACTACTCATCAATGTATGTATTGATGCGTTTTTTTTTTTAAATTTAATTGACAACAAAGCTACAAAGATTTATAATCAATTAAAAGTATTAATTAAGATAATAGAATTATAATTATTAAATTAGATTTAAATGATGTTTTAATATAAACAGTAATAGAAAAAAAAATTAAATTTAGTTATTTTTACAACTAAATTGCAGGCAATTGCCAACCATCAGCATAACTTGATTTCAACCCAATACTAAACATAGGAGGTTCAACATCACATTATTAGAGAACATAAAGCTCAAGGTGTTGAAATAGGTTTTGAATGAAGATGCTTAGGCATATTGCTCCCATCCTCATAACTTTTTTTTATCACTTATTATAATTTTTATTATATATATTATCTTGTAGACTAAATCAAGATTACTTTGTAAATCAATTCCTTGGCTTAACAGACGCCCGCTAAATTTAGCGTCTCCTTTTTAAATTTTCATTAACCTTTAAGATGATATTTTATTTATTTAACATTTTATAGGTTATTTGATACCTCACTTGCATTTTGATCAACTAGTGTAACTCTCATGCAATATTATGACAATGATGACAATGTATATGATGATTGACTATTTTATTTACTTTTGAGGACTTGGTTGTAAATTTTTTAATAGTTGTACTACACGTATTTTGTTGTTTGGATCTATTATTTTGTTTGACATTGGCACTACTTTCTCGCTCCCTATTTTTAATTATGCTGAAAGGAGAGAGATTATCAGACTTTGATATTTATGCATTTATTACTACTTATATTGCACTTTATTATAAGTATTATGTATGTGGTTGCTTAGTCTATCCTTATCTCTGTTTTGTATATTTTTCAGTTAGATTTTGTCATGAGAAAGTGTCATTTTAACTTTTGAGTCTACTTGTGATAATAGCAAATGTATTATAAAAATCAATCTAATTATTATTTGATTTTTTATGTATATACCTAAGAAAAGTTGAGGACCCATGTTTGCTTGCATGGAACTATTATAAATATTTGCATGCTCTTCATTTTCAAAAATAAAATAAAATAATAAAATAAAAAAAAAAAACTAATAAAAATGTAATTAATATGCATGTTTTTAATTTTTATGGGGTGGGTTCTATGTTTCTTCGTTATTGTTTAGAAACCTAAAAAATGAGTAAGGCCTCTATAAATGTGGGCTTTAATCTACAAACATATAAAGGCTTTTGGGTTAATTTTGAAATATTATCGNTGATGGATATATATATGCATGTCTGTATGTATGTATGTATGTGTGGATGCATGTATGTATGTGTGGATGCATGTATGCATGTGTGGATGCATGTATGCATGGATGTATGGATGCATGCATGCATGCATGCATCCATCCATGCATCCATGCATGCATGCATGCATGCATGCATGCATGCATGCATGCATGCATGCATGCATGGAACTATTAGAAATATTTGCATGCTCTTCATTTTCAAAAATAAAATAAAATAATAAAATAAAAAACCAATAAAAATGTAATTAATATGTAAGTTTTTAATTTTTATGGGGTGGGTTCTATGGTTCTTTGTTATTGTTTAGAAACCTAAAAAATGAGAAGGCCTCTATAAATGTGGGCTTTAATCTACAAACATATAAAGGCTTTTGGGTTAATTTTGAAATATTATCGGGTCCTCACAAATGTTTAGTAAACCTCCGTTAACCCCATTGTGAGGTTTGGTTAACTTTTGTTGGTCTATATTAAGCGGGTTTGTAATAGCTGTATTTAATTGTTAAAGGAGTTATGTGATTCCAACGGAGGCATTTAACAAATAATTTATACATTTGATAAATATTTGTAGTATCTTTTGCTAGAGATTTCAAATCCATTTGAAATTGAAATCCACAAATTTTTTTTTTTTTAAAAGTCACAACCTTGGGAGGAATCACTTTGGTTGCATTGCTTATTCAATGTAAGCTGGTGGCTGCGTCAAACGAAGCTGGCTGACCCAAATGGAGTTGGTGGTAGAGCCGACTGGAGCCGATCAGCCCAATGTAGCTGGCGGTCTGGCCAACTGGAGTTGGCCGNCAGGAATTATGTGATTCCAACCGAGGCATTTAACAAATAATTTATAAATTTGATAAATCCTTACAGTATCTTTTGCTAGAGATTTCAAATCCATTTGAAATTGAAATCAACAAAATTAAAAATAAAAAAAAAAAGAAGTCACAACCTTGGAAGGAATCACATTGGTTGCATTGCTTATTCAATATAAGCTGGTGGCCGCGTCGAACGAAGCTGGCTGATCCAAATGGAGTTGGTGGTAGAGCCGACTAGAGCCGATCAACCCAATGTAGCTGGTGGTGTGGCCAACTGGAGTTGGCCGGGTTGATTGAAGTTGGCGGCTGGGCCCTTCTGGAGCTAGTGGTCTAGCCAAATGAAGCTGGCCAGGCCAATTGAAGATTGTCGGGCTGACTGGAGAAAACCGAGTTCAACTGGTTTTTTGGACAGCCTCAACGTCTTAAATTGTAATTTAATAGAATTTCTATCCTGCATCATCATACCTTTATTTTATATTATGAGTTATTTGATGTGTAGTATTGAAATATTTTATATTTATAAAATTATCANTAAATGAAGCTGGCCAGGCCTATTGAAGATTGTCGGGCTGACTGGAGAAAACCGAGTTCAACTGGTTCTTTGGACAGCCTCAATGTCTTAAATTACAAAGTAGAATTTCTATCATGCATCATCATACCTTTATTTTATATTATGAGTTATTTGATGTGTAGTATTGAAATATTTTATATTTATAAAATTATCAATCTCCTTGTTTATAACATTGTCATAATCTTATCCATTCGTAGTTCTATTAAAGAAGTAACGAGTTCAAAGCTAACAAATAGCCGTTAAGTTTGACTTCCTATTTACTTTGAGAGGTGTCCTTGATGTGTTTTNTATTTATAAAATTATCAATCTCCTTGTTTATAACATTGTCATAATCTTATCCATTTGTAATTCTATTAGAAGTAACGAGTTCTAAGCTAACAAATAGCCGTTAAGTTTGACTTCCTATTTACTTTGAGAGGTGTCCTTGATGTGTTTTAAAGTTGTTCGACAGGATTTATACTTAATATTTGGATGGTAGTAATGGTTCTATGAATATTTAGACGGATATGATTTTATCACTAAATTTAAGTTTGGAATATTATTATTATCTTAAGAAAAATTTGAAGAGATCATTCTAAAACAACTGTCTACATTCATTAAATTTACTCTGTTTTTTTTGTTAATCCTTCACAACACAATGTGAACTTGAAAATGGAGACAAAATTGAAAAGGGAGAGCGATTAGACATTCGCTTTCGCTCTCTTCATCAACTATTTCATACTTTTTTGGTTTCTCCTTAGTTATTCATTGAAGTTACTTAGTAAAGAGTATCTATTACATATTTTTTTCTATGCTCGAGTCATGGGTGGGAGAGGAAAGTTCACTCCTCGAAGTATTGTAGCTCATAAATATTAATTAGGGCTCATTTTATTTGAGAACTAATTGCAATAAAAAAGATTCACACATCTTTGTTTTGGGGGAATTTTTAATAATCCAATTAAAAAAAAAATTAGTCTCATGAATTTAAATATATTAATGTAGTTGTCCTAGTCTGCATTGCTTTAGTCCCTTCTTTGATTTATCTTAACAAGTAGGCGTCCACGTTAACTGATTTAATTTCTCTTATCTCATTAAGATTTTAGTTAGTGGAAGATTCCAAATCATTCCATCTTTGAAAAATATTATCATTTGACCCACTCTAATATGATAACACTTTAAAAAAAAATTCTTCAATAATATGCCACTTTTCTTTTAATTATATCTTCTTTAGGGGATAGAAATCTTATTAGTGGTCATGGTCTGCACCACCAAAAATTTTATATTCTATCATTTGTCATCTTTGGCATCATCTTTTTTTATTTAATTATTCTTATTTTTCTTGTTGTATGGATATGTTCATTCTAGTATCAATACACAAACTTGGCTTTGAAATTATCTTAATTTACTATAAGTAGCACTAAAAACAACTAGACTAGTGAGAGGCATACAAACCAAAATAAAATATAATTGTTAAATCGACCTCGATGTAAAAAATATCCACAACATTATTTGATTAAGCGCAACAATTTTATTATGTTTAAGTTAGTATCAAAAAAAATAAATTAGAACCCATCATAATCATAAGTTGTGTGTTCAAGTGACTTAACCACATTGATTGAACCGTGATTTAGTCAAACTAAATTATCCGATTGATATGAGCTAAACTAAACCTAATACCCAAGTTTGATTTAATGCCAAACCAGTTAAATTCCTTAAATAGTAGTTAAATTTTAAAAAAAAAATGATTAATACCTAAGCTTGACTAAAGGAATTAAGATTTAATACTTGAATAAAACCAAATTTGTCTTTTAAGGCCCTTAAATCAACATTAATTCCAGTTAATCCCATAAATCTAATAAGACTCAAGTTAATTTAATAATTAATTAAGCCTCAATCTAATATGTTGGATCTCAAATTATTCATGACTTTAGCCAAAAACTTACTAACACCCCCCAATGAAAGAAAATACTCAAAATAAGAGAGAAAGAGAGAGAAAATTTAGGTNGGGAGAAAATTTTGAAGATGCCATTAGCCATAACTAAGAGGAGGGTATGATTTCCCTTTATACAGTGTTGTAAGAGTATCTCCACGAAAGAGAAGGAAAATTGCTGCGGTAGAATTTTAGATTGTTAAATATGTAGGGTTAATTGAGCCCGAATATATGAAAATTGGTTATCCTCTATTATTTATTTCTTACATGCTAATTCTTTCATGTTATGCTCATGCAATTATATAACTATTTTTTCTATTTTATTTAGCTAAATTTTAATTTTAGCCTTATTTTGTGATATAAAGCATATATTTAAAATACNGTGTTTTAGACTAGATGAAGTAGGGTATGAATGGAGGACAAAGAACTTGGGTCCATTCTTCTCTGTTCTTTCTCTTTCTTTCTCATTGTTAAAGATATAATACAACATTGGTATTTTTTAATTGAATTGCTTATAAGAAGACATTTCATTGTGGAGGACCGACTCTTTCACTATTTAAGGCTACCTACCTTTTGCTACGTGCCAACTGGTCTTTTGGTGTGCATTGGATTGACACTCTTGGCTCAGTCTGGATGCTCTATAAGTGATTTACGATGAGATTCTAGGGATTAATGAAATCCCAACCACTCCAAGGAGTTATGACATAAATAAAATTGCAAATTATAAAGGTTATGCTTCTTATTTTGGGTTCTTTGTTAGTCATTACTAGCTTAATTTGGATGCTTATGGTTGTTAGTTTGTAACTAAAGTATCCTTTATCCCTTAATTGGCTGAACCTTCCAAATTCATTCTAAATCAACAAAAACTTTTCTTCACAAGATTAAAATCTTTAGAGGAAAATCACTCGGTACAAGGTAATCGCTTTGTTTTCCTGCTTCAGTTTTATCATCTTTACATTCACATTGATTTGTATATATATATATATATATATATATATATAGATGTAATTATCCCATTATATTTATTTTTTATATATGTAATCTTTGTTGAATTTTTGGGAGAAAATTTTGAAGATGCCATTAGCCATAACTAAGAGGAGGGTATGATTTCCCTTTATACAGTGTTGTAAGAGTATCTCCACGAAAGAGAAGGAAAATTGCTGCGGTAGAATTTTAGATTGTTAAATATGTAGGGTTAATTGAGCCGAATATATGAAAATTGGTTATCCTCTATTATTTATTTCTTACATGCTAATTCTTTCATGTTATGCTCATGCAATTATATAACTATTTTTTCTATTTTATTTAGCTAAATTTTAATTTTAGCCTTATTTTGTGATATAAAGCATATATTTAAAATACTTTGTACCACATTTAATCCATCATTTGGTGTCAGCATCCAGTATGTGTTCCTTTTAACGCCAAGAGCGTTGGATCTTTTGTGTTTTTTTATGTTTTAATTTCTGTTGCTGGAGCTTAAATTTACTATTATCCTTTAAAGACTAAGGCTGTCAAAACGACTCGTTGTTCGCAAACAACTCGTGTTCTGCTCATTTGTTAAGTTAACGAGCTGAACACAAATAAAGATTTGTTCGTGTTCGGCTTGTTTTGGCTCGAAATACTACTCATCAATGTATGTATTGATGCGTTTTTTTTTTTAAATTTAATTGACAACAAAGCTACAAAGATTTATAATCAATTAAAAGTATTAATTAAGATAATAGAATTATAATTATTAAATTAGATTTAAATGATGTTTTAATATAAACAGTAATAGAAAAAAAAATTAAATTTAGTTATTTTTACAACTAAATTGCAGGCAATTGCCAACCATCAGCATAACTTGATTTCAACCCAATACTAAACATAGGAGGTTCAACATCACATTATTAGAGAACATAAAGCTCAAGGTGTTGAAATAGGTTTTGAATGAAGATGCTTAGGCATATTGCTCCCATCCTCATAACTTTTTTTTATCACTTATTATAATTTTTATTATATATATTATCTTGTAGACTAAATCAAGATTACTTTGTAAATCAATTCCTTGGCTTAACAGACGCCCGCTAAATTTAGCGTCTCCTTTTTAAATTTTCATTAACCTTTAAGATGATATTTTATTTATTTAACATTTTATAGGTTATTTGATACCTCACTTGCATTTTGATCAACTAGTGTAACTCTCATGCAATATTATGACAATGATGACAATGTATATGATGATTGACTATTTTATTTACTTTTGAGGACTTGGTTGTAAATTTTTTAATAGTTGTACTACACGTATTTTGTTGTTTGGATCTATTATTTTGTTTGACATTGGCACTACTTTCTCGCTCCCTATTTTTAATTATGCTGAAAGGAGAGAGATTATCAGACTTTGATATTTATGCATTTATTACTACTTATATTGCACTTTATTATAAGTATTATGTATGTGGTTGCTTAGTCTATCCTTATCTCTGTTTTGTATATTTTTCAGTTAGATTTTGTCATGAGAAAGTGTCATTTTAACTTTTGAGTCTACTTGTGATAATAGCAAATGTATTATAAAAATCAATCTAATTATTATTTGATTTTTTATGTATATACCTAAGAAAAGTTGAGGACCCATGTTTGCTTGCATGGAACTATTATAAATATTTGCATGCTCTTCATTTTCAAAAATAAAATAAAATAATAAAATAAAAAAAAAAAACTAATAAAAATGTAATTAATATGCATGTTTTTAATTTTTATGGGGTGGGTTCTATGTTTCTTCGTTATTGTTTAGAAACCTAAAAAATGAGTAAGGCCTCTATAAATGTGGGCTTTAATCTACAAACATATAAAGGCTTTTGGGTTAATTTTGAAATATTATCGGGTCCTCACAAATGTTTAGTAAACCTCCGTTAACCCCATTGTGAGGTTTGGTTAACTTTTGTTGGTCTATATTAAGCGGGTTTGTAATAGCTGTATTTAATTGTTAAAGGAGTTATGTGATTCCAACGGAGGCATTTAACAAATAATTTATACATTTGATAAATATTTGTAGTATCTTTTGCTAGAGATTTCAAATCCATTTGAAATTGAAATCCACAAATTTTTTTTTTTTTAAAAGTCACAACCTTGGGAGGAATCACTTTGGTTGCATTGCTTATTCAATGTAAGCTGGTGGCTGCGTCAAACGAAGCTGGCTGACCCAAATGGAGTTGGTGGTAGAGCCGACTGGAGCCGATCAGCCCAATGTAGCTGGCGGTCTGGCCAACTGGAGTTGGCCGGGTTGATTGAAGTTGGCGGCTGGGCCCTTCTGGAGCTAGTGGTCTAGCTAAATGAAGCTGGCCAGGCCTATTGAAGATTGTCGGGCTGACTGGAGAAAACCGAGTTCAACTGGTTCTTTGGACAGCCTCAATGTCTTAAATTACAAAGTAGAATTTCTATCATGCATCATCATACCTTTATTTTATATTATGAGTTATTTGATGTGTAGTATTGAAATATTTTATATTTATAAAATTATCAATCTCCTTGTTTATAACATTGTCATAATCTTATCCATTTGTAATTCTATTAGAAGTAACGAGTTCTAAGCTAACAAATAGCCGTTAAGTTTGACTTCCTATTTACTTTGAGAGGTGTCCTTGATGTGTTTTAAAGTTGTTCGACAGGATTTATACTTAATATTTGGATGGTAGTAATGGTTCTATGAATATTTAGACGGATATGATTTTATCACTAAATTTAAGTTTGGAATATTATTATTATCTTAAGAAAAATTTGAAGAGATCATTCTAAAACAACTGTCTACATTCATTAAATTTACTCTGTTTTTTTTGTTAATCCTTCACAACACAATGTGAACTTGAAAATGTAGACAAAATTGACAAGGGAGAGCGATTAGACATTCGCTTTTGCTCTCTTCATCAACTATTTCATACTTTTTTGATTTCTGCTTAGTTATTCATTGAAGTTACTTAGTAAAGAGTATCTATTACATATTTTTTTCTATGCTCGAGTCATGGGTGGGAGAGGAAAGTTCACTCCTCGAAGTATTGTAGCTCATACATATTAATTAGGGCTCATTTTATTTGAGAACTAATTGCAATAAAAAAGATTCACACGTCTTTGTTTTGGGGGAATTTTTAATAATCCAATTAAAAAAAAATTAGTCTCATGAATTTAAATATATTAATGTTGTTGTCCTAGTCTGCATTGCTTTAGTCCCTTCTTTGATTTATCTTAACAAGTAGGCGTCCACGTTAACTGATTTAATTTCTCTTATATCATTAAGATTTTAGTTAGCGGAAGATTCCAAATCATTCCATCTTTCAAAAATATTATCATTTGACCCACTCTAATATGATAACACTTTAAAAAAAATTTCTTCAATAATATACTACTTTTCTTTTAGTTATATCTTCTTTAGGGGATAGAAATCTTATTAGTGGTCATGGTCTGCACCACCAAAAATTTTATATTCTATCATTTGTCATCTTTGGCATCATCTTTTTTTATTTAATTATTCTTATTTTTCTTGTTGTCTGCATATGTTCATTCTAGTATCAATGCAAAAACTTAGCTTTGACATTATCTTAATTTACTCTAAGTAGCACTAAAAACAACCAGACTAGTGAGAGGCATACAAACCAAAATAAAATATAATTGTTAAATCAACCTTGATGTAAAAAATATCCAGAACATTGTTTGATTAAGCACAGTAATTTTATTATGTTTAAGTTAGTATAAAAAAAAATAAATTAGATCCCATCATAATCATAAGTTGTGTGTTCAAGTGACTTAACCACATTGATTGAACTGTGATTAAGTCAAACTAAATTATCCGATTGATATGAGCTAAACTAAACCTAATACCAAAGTTTGATTTAATGCCAAACCAGTTAAATTCCTTAAATAGTAGTTAAATTTAAAAAAAAATGATTAATACCTAAGCTTGACTAAAGGAATTAAGATTTAATACTTGAATAAAACCAAATTTGTCTTTTAAGGCCCTTAAATCAACATTAATTCCAGTTAATACCATAAATCTAATAAGACTCAAGTTAATTTAATAATTAATTAAGCCTCAATCTAATATGTTAGATCTCAAATTATTCATGACTTTAGCCAAAAACTTACTAACACCCCCCAAAGAAAGAAAATACTCAAAATAAGAGAGAAAGAGAGAGAAAATTTAGGTAATATGCTATAGGGTCTTATTATAATATGCTTCAATATAAGAAGTCATGTAACATGGACTCTCCCTTCAAACCTCTATTTTTAGATTTTGATCAAGGTTTGAGTATTGTAGGAATGACTACATATAGAGTTGTTACATCATTTAGAAATACACAACAATGCTTAATAATTACTTATTTTAAAATATGTGGGATGTGATACCTAATTATATTAGAATGATAATTTACTTGATTGAGATTTAGTTATGTTACTAAATTATTTATTGATGTCACTAGCTTGTATTTACATGTAACCACCGATTTGATTAGAGAATGTTAGTGACTTTTTAGAGCAAATGCTATTGAGAAGATCTTGAGGTTAATCATGTTTGTTTATGGTTAGTTGCAAAAGTATGATCTTGGGTAACCATGTATGTGCTTATTAGAGTATACTTGACCATGGTTGAGTATGCCTGGATGATACTTGACCTAAGTTGAATTTAGTGAGTTCATATTAAACTGGTAGGTTCATAATGACTTGAACAAATATATGTCAATCCTAACGAGTTAACCTTAACCATTCCATTAAGATGTTGTAATATTTGGCTATACATTTTTGTCCTAATTGCTTTTAATAATTCAACATAATTGCTAAAGAAGTAATAAAATGGAGTATATTTACTATTAAATTGATTATTATTACATTAGAAATTGCTTTATTCTCATTTCAACATGCCTTTTTTTAAAAAAAACTTCACCTCATATTGCCAATCTTTCCATTTATTTTGTTCCAAAAAAATGATAGGTAAAATATTTCACATAATAATTATAGTCAATAAGTTATTTTATCATGATTAAATGTCATATTGATTGTGACATTTGATTTGGTCCTTTTGTGCAGTTTAGCAGGCATAAGTCAATACATGTGAGAATAAAAATTTCATTTGGATAATAATTAATTTTATCATTTTTTTCTTCATTATGGCTCTATAACACTTTCCTTTCCAACAACTTATGTATTAAGAGCTAAGTTATTGATTATAAAAGAAGATATTATTTGAAGTATCCTTGCAAAGTGCCAAAACAAAAAAAAAATGAGCAAATAATATAGGAGGAAGGAAATCTGATTTTTGGAAAGAAGCCATAAATAATAAATNAAAAAATGAGCAAATAATATAGGAGGAAGGAAATCTGATTTTTGGAAAGAAGCCATAAATAATAAATATAAAACTAAAGATAGGTGAGAAAAGGGTATAATAATTATAGTTTCATTAATCATAATGGTGTAACTGACCAACAAATATTGTAATCAGTGTAGGAATCAAATGCTTAAAGATAAAATGAGATTTTATGACAAATACGAGCATACCTATTCTTTACCCTCTCTCGAGTGCATTAAAAACATTGGCTAATCTAAAGTTAAGTCCCTGATTGATATGGTTGTGCAGAGTAGATTCTAGCATCTCACTTCCAGATTACCCACTGTACCCTCTCTATTAGAACCAACCAAGCCTCAGGTTCTGAACTAAAAATCAAATTGATAAAGGATCTAGCTTGTCACTTAAGAATCATCAATTCTATGCCCATCAAAACTTATCTCTCTATTTATTTGCACTCCCCCTTAGACATGGCATCCCCTCCATCTAAGGTTTAGTGTGATACTCACTAGTTGAGTGAAATTATAGCCTTCCCTGGTCATTATGTTTCTCAATGAATTTTAACATTACCAATGACCAATTTGTAAAATAAATTANCAATTATAGTATCATTAATCATAATGGTGTAACTGACCAACATATATTTTAGTCAGTGTAGGAATCAAATGCTTAAAGATAAAATGAGATTTTGTGACAAATACGAGCATACCTATTCTTTACCCTCTCTCGAGTGCATAAAAAATATTGGCTAATCTAAAGTTAAGTCCCTGATTGATATGGTTGTGCAGAGTAGATTCTAGCATCTCACTTCCAGATTACCCACTGTACCCTCTCTATTAGAACCAACCAAGCCTCAGGTCTTGAACTAAAAACCAAATTGATAAAGGATCTAGCTTGTCACTTAAGAATCATCATTTCTATGCCCATCAAAACTTATCTCTCTATTTATTTGCAATCCCCCTTAGACGTGGCATCCCCTCCATCTAAGGTTTAGTGTGATACTCACTAGTTGAGTGAAATCATAGCCTTCCCTGGTCATTATGTTTCTCAATGAATTTTAACATTACCAATGACCAATTTGTAAAATAAATTAAGAACTAGTGAAAATACCGTCACAAATTTATGGAATAAAAAAAATCATCAAAACATGCTAACCCCACACATGATTACTTCTTATTACAAGGAGAAAGATAAAAAACTACTCAAAATTCATGGAGATAATAAAACAAAACATTATATATATATATATATATATATTTAAAACCAAGTTTATAATACAAAATTTAAGCAAAAATACAAATACTTATCTCAAAATTTTCCCCGAGCAATCCTCTATTGTTTCCTGACTAAACTTGACTCTACAAGACTCACACAATACTCCATAAACACTCACAATCACAAAGACTCATCATACTCTCACTATGGTGGCCGCCCACCCCAATGGTGGTTGAAAATACCCAAAAATTGAATCTACACACCCTCATTTTTATTTGGAAATATTTTATATATATAAAGCTCTGAAAATCATCAAGGGTTACTTCAGGCACCTTTTTGAAATTCGTCCGAATTCATTGAATATATGCATAATTGCCTTTGGCGCCTAGGCACCCTAGAACCTCCTAGCGCCTATGAACCATTTAAATTTTTGTTCTTTGGCTCCATTTGACTTAATTTTGCTTCATTTTTGCTCCTTTTTCTCTTAAAATCCATTTCTTGTAATTGAAAAAAAAAACATAAAATACCTTTCATTAAAGTGTAATATCCTTAATAATGTGCATAAAATGTATCTATGAAAATATGAAATCTTAAGACGTGTCAGTGCCCAGCAAGTCTATCCAACACTTGATCTAAACAAGGTGGAAGAATGTGATCTTTCCTAGTGGCGAGGTTTAATTTTCTATAATCAATACAGATCCACCACCCAGTGACTTATCTTGTTGGTATTAACTCATTCATGCAATTAGTTTTTACAGTCACTCCTCCTTTCTTATGAATATAGTGGTTTGGACTTACCCAAGTACTTTCAGGAAAAGGATAAATGATTTCAACATCCAATCATTTTAAATCTTCTTTCTTAACCACTTCTTTCTTAATAGGGTTCAATCTTCTCTAAGGATTAACCCTAGGTTTATGAATATCTTCCATTAAAATTCTGTGTATACAGATTGAAGGGCTAATTCCTTTAATATCAGTTAACGTCCATCCAAAGGATTACTTATGATTTTTCAAGGTTTCCGGAGGATATTATTACAGGTAATGTAGATGAATTCTTTAGAAAAATATAATTTAAATGAGTAGGGAACACCTTCNGTCACAAAGACTCATCACTCTCACTATGGTGGTCGCCCACCCCAATGGTGGTTGAAAATACCCAAAAATTGAATCTACACACCCTCCTTTTTATTTAGAAATCTTTTATATATATAAAGCTCTGAAAATCATCAAGGGTTACTTCAGACACCTTTTTGAAATTCGTCTGAATTCATTGAATATATGCATAATTGCCTTTGGTGCCTAGGCGCGCTAGAATTTTCTGGCGCCTAGGCACCCTAGAACCTCCTAGCGCCTATGAACCATTTAAATTTTTGTTCTTTGGCTCCATTTGACCTAATTTTGCTTCATTTTTTCTCTGTTTTCTCTTTAAATCCATGTCTTGTAATTGAAATAATAATAAAAAAACATAAAACACCTTTCATTAAAGTGTAATATCCTTAATAATGTGCATAAAATGTATATATGAAAATATGAAATTTTAAGACGTGTCAGTGCCCAGCAAGTCTATCCAACACTTGATCTAAACAAGGTAGAAGAATGTGATCTTTCCTAGTGGCGAGGTTTAATTTTCTATAATCAATACAAATCCACCACCCAGTGACTTATCTTGTTGGTATTAACTCATTCATGCAATTAGTTTTTATAATCACTCCTCCTTTCTTATGAATATAGTGGTTTGGACTTACCCAAGTACTTTCAGGAAAAGGATAAATGATTTCAACATCCAATCATTTTAAATCTTCTTTCTTAACCACTTCTTTCTTAATAGGGTTCAATCTTCTCTAAGGATTAACCCTAGGTTTATGAATATCTTCCATTAAATTTCTGTGTATAGTTAACGTCCATCCAAAGGATTACTTATGATTTTTCAAGGTTTCCAGAGGATATTATTACAGGTAATGTAGATGAATTCTTTAGAAAAATATAATTTAAATGAGTAGGGAACACCTTCATCTCAAGCTCAGAAAGTTTTTCAATTGAACGAATTAGAGGTTTACTATTTTCAGTAGTGTCTAAAATCTCAAAAATTTGCTAAACATAATTGGAATCCTTAATATTTATCTCTTTTCATTTTTCTTGAAAATCAATTTCTTTTTCATCCTCCAATTCTTGTTTAATTTATTTTGCCTTCATATCTTTCTCGGAAATGGATATTAATTAAATAATTGTTAATATCTATTATGTAACATTTATCATCTTTTCATTTAGCTAGATACTCCATAGATTTAGCACATTAAAAGTAACTTCCTAGTCATTAACTCTCATTATCAAATCTTATTTCTGTACATCTATTATTGCTTGTCCATTAGCAAGGAAATGTCTGCCCAAAATGATAGGTATTTCTTTATATTCCTCCATATCTAAAATAATGAAATCTATAGGAAAGATAAATTTATCCACTTTTATAAGTACATCTTCTTATTGCAACATTCTTACTTTGTATTTGATTCCCCATCTATAACACCACTTTTTCTATAAACAACTTCTTCTNGATTTTTCTTGAAAATCAATTTCATTTTCATCCTCCAATTCTTGTTTAATTTATTTTGACTTCATATCTTTCTCGGAAATGGATATTAATTAAATAATTGATAATATCTATTATGTAACATTTACCATCTTTTCATTTAGCTAGATACTCCATAGATTTAGCACATTAAAAGTAACTTCCTAGTCATTAACTCTCATTATCAAATCTCATTTATGCACATCTATTATTGCTTTTCTATTAGCAAGGAAAGGTCTGCCCAAAATGATATGTATTTCTTTATATCCCTCCATATCTAAAATAATGAAATCCATAGGAAAGATAAATTTATTCACTTTTATAAGTACATCTTTTTATTGCAACATTCTTACTTTGTATTTGATTCCCCATCTATAACACCACTTTTTCTATAAACAACTTCTTCTCCTTAATTGGTTGGTTTTTTGTATATCTAGGAGGGTGAGAAGGTCTATAGTTAATACTAACCTGGTTGTTCCAGTTTCCAAGTGGGTTTGTTTGATTGTTTCCCCATTACTGATTTCTGCCACCATAATTATTATTCCAGTTAAAGTTAGGGTGGGTTTTCCAACATGGGTTGTAATAGTTAGAATATGGGTTATTGGGTCTATTGTTAATTGCATTTAAAGTCTCTAATGATGGTTGAGAATTAATCATCTGTCCTGATGAATTCTCTTCTATCATATAAGATGTTTGAGAAAAATTCATTCCAAATTGATCTATCTTCCTAGATATTGCTGCAACTTGAGATACCAATATAGAAATTGCATCATTATCATGAACACTGGCTTCTTTCTTAGGATTTACCCTTTTAGAGGGCCATTGAAAATTATTCTTAGTCATTTCTTGAATTAAAGCATAAGCTTCATCAAATGGTTTTGAAATTAATGAACCTTAAGTAGTAGCATCAATAATAGATCTAAGTAATCTTACTAACCCAATATAAAATATCTGAATAATTAACTAGTTCGACAAGGCATGATACAGACACCTCCCGAGGAGTTCTTTAAATCGTTCCTAAGTTTCGTACATTGACTCTCCCTCATACTGAGTAAATGAGGTAATATAATTTCTAAGCTTAGAAGTTATTGAAGGTGGAAAATACTTAGCCAAGTAATTTTGTGCTAACTCTCCCCAAGTTTAAATAGGTCCAAGTGTTAATGAGTTTAATCACATCGTTGCTTTATCCCTCAAAAAAAAAAGAAAAAAAAGTTTAAGTCAAACAACGTTGTTTGATAAACCATCAAATTTAAATGTAGCACATAACTCCAGAAAACTTGCAAGGTGTAAGTTTGTAAGTTTGGATCCTCAAATGGTATTCCCTCAAACTGATTGTTTTATAGCATTTGGATAATAACAAGTTTAATTTCAAATGAGTTAGCCACTACAGTAGAAGTTTGTATGCTTAATTGAATTTCATTTGTTGTAGGATTTGCATAGTTTCTTAAAGATCTTT
>JXCR01146015.1:24197-48728 GCA_002079205.1 Phalaenopsis hybrid cultivar
TACTCACAATCATAAAGACTCACCACACTCTCACTATGGTGTCTGCCCACTCCAATGGTGGTCAAAACTACCCAAAAATGACTCTCCAATCTATTCTATTAATAAAGCTCTGAAAATCACCAAGGGGCACTTCAGGCACTGTTTCAAAATTTGTCCAAATTCAATGAATGAAAGCCAAACCGTTTTTGGCACCTAGGCGCCCAACCGTGACGCTTAGGCGCTAGCCTTCTAGAACATCCTGATACCTAGGCGTCAGGTCAATTTTTGTTCTTTACCTCCTTTTGACCTATTTTTGCTCCATTTTTGGTCCTTTTGCTCTTAAACTCTATTTCTCATACCTGAAATAAAAAAAAAACAAAATATCTTTCATTAAAGTGTAATATCCTTAAAAATGAGTATGAAATGCACATAAAAAAATAGTTAATTTTAAGGTGTGTCAGCTGCAGCCGCCACCAATTCTCCATAATTGTTGAGTGTTATCTGTTTGTTGATATAGTCATTATCAAAAAGTCACCAATCAATTCATCTATTATATTTCCCTAATCTCCAAATAAATTATTCTCTCAGATCACACGAATGACCTTGAGATATTAAGAAACTCGGAGAAGAAAGAAAATGACAAATGAAAATAGAAGACAAACAAAAGAAAAATATTGGGAGAACTTCATTGCAATAAACATTTTAGAAAGAATTATGAAGTGTTTGACTCTTGAGATACTTGTACAAAGAAAACCACATGAAAATCCTATAACCAGAGATTTAGGTACAATACCTATTATGAATTTCTCATTCTTTTATAAGAGCGAGCTCCTATAGTTAATTACATCTTAAGTAGTTAAAACTACTTAAGAAAACTCCCAATTAAGGATAACATTTGTTCTCTATAAAGTTTTAATCGTTAAGATCAAGGAGAGAAACATGAATGTTAAGTCATAAGGGTAATAGAGTTCTGAGAATCCAACACTACACTAAAATTTTTATTTTGTTTAGTTTTTATCATTTTATTTTGTTTTTATCATTTTATTTTATCTTGTTATTTTGTTTTGTTGTCTTGAGATCCATCAGTCAAGTTTTAAAGTGTCGTCCTTGCAAAATAGAGTTAGCACACCCTAATAACATGTAAACTAAACCTAAATCACAACTTGCCTTGTATCTTCAGCAATCTTGCAAAATAAAGTTAATATAAAATTATATCTTAACTTGTTGATTTAGTTGGTTGAATTTGTAATTTTTAGACAACCTGGTCAAGATGTCTATGGCTCTGTCGTCCTAAGGCCTTTAGGGTATTCATATATAGTTAAACTGAAAAGTAATTAAAGCAGGACCAAAAAATTCTTGTCAGAAACCATATATTACGTCATCCAAAAGATAATCATAAATATGAACACCGTGATTCAATTTGAGTTCAATGATTTTTGTTCATTAGGGTTTCGTTTAAGTTTTAGTGTCTTTTTCGGAGTTTAGGGTTAGAAAATTTTAGGTTGTTTATGATTTATTAACTGATTTAGTTTNAAAAAATAGGATTTTCCAAAGAAAAATTCTTAACTTGACCAAGGTGACTCCCAATCCCTTGAAATTTTTACTGGAGGTAGACTTAGACCAGAGAAGTCTTTGGACCAAATTTAATGATTGTTTGAATTTTATTTGAATTTTAAGAATTATTTTAAGTTATATGGTATTTATTAAATATAAAATATTTTAAATGGAGAAAATCAAGTTTTGTATTTTTTAAAAGTCTCTTTGAATTTTATTTGATTTATTGGAATTATTTTTAATGAAAACTCTTTTTTAGCCTTTAAAAATCATTTTTAAGCTTTAAAATTCAATATCTTTATATAAAAAACTAGAAAAAATATTTTAATTGTTCCTAAGTGATTAGGAAGCAATTTAGAACATTTCCATGAGTTTTATTATTTTTGTAATTTTTAGGAATTTTTTAATTATTTAAATATTAAAAATAAGCTAAAAATCAAGTTTTTATTTTAAATATCATTTTATTTTTAGAAAATACCCCTGATCACAGAGAACTCAAAAAATAAGTTTTTAATAAATTTTTGAGTTATATTTTGATTTTTTAAAAATTATTTAAATGCCAAAACTGAGGTTTATCTTTAAAAATCAATTTAAGTTATCAAATGTACTCAAAATATTTTGAAATTTTTATGGTGAGTTCTATGGATCATAAATAACAGTAGAGATAAAAAATCAAGTCATTTTAATGTTCATATTTTTCAAAATTAATTATCTTAATGATTTAGTGTTCATGAAAATTAAGTACATTTTAAATGACTTGACCCATGAAATTATTTCCAGAAGCTTCTCTGGTCATGGCAGACCTTCCAAAATTTTCATGGAATTTTCTAATCAACATGCTAATTTTCATGATTATTTAAAGGAAATAATGTGTAAAAACTTGAAAAATATGGATCTATGTCTAGGAACTTCCTCTGACTTTGGAAAAATCAGAGGATGTTCCCCTTGACAGAGGCTACATTCAAGCTATAGTGATAAGTCTAAATACATGGAGAATCAAAACATTCAAATCAGCATTTAATTATTTAAAAATAAAATATGCATCACATGGACTTAAAATTATTTTCACATTGTTCTCCTCTGTTCATTGAGCAAGAGGGTATTTTTATTTTATTTTTTTGATTTTTCTATACAAAGTTATGAATTTTTAAAGTTAGGGGTATTTAAATAAATAAGAAAAATCCCTATTTATCTATTTAAATAGCGCGTGCTGACTAGATCCTAGGCAGCTCCGAAGGTACACGTGGCGCGCTCTGGTTAGACAACGCCATCCACGTAGCTGCTGACTCGGCCCGCAGTTTATGTTTCAAAGCGCTGTCCAGCTTGATCTCCTCCGTCCATTCGATACACGCTTGATCAAACGACTCCCCGTCATCGTCCCCTATAGAATGATCCCATGACCGTCCACACTAAAACCCTAAGATCTCAGCCTAGACTCAANTTGGTTGTTCCAGTTTCCAAGTGGGTTTGTTTGATTGTTTCCCCATTACTAATTTCTGCCACCATAATTATTATTCCAGTTAAATTTAGGGTGGGTTTTCCAACATGGGTTGTAATAGTTAGAATATGGGTTATTGGGTCTATTGTTAATTACATTTAAAGTCTCTAATGATGGTTGAGAATTAACCATCTGTCCTGATGAATTCTCTTCTATCATATAAGATGTTTGAGAAAAGTTCATTCCAAATTGATCTATCTTCCTAGATATTGCTGCAACTTGAGATACCAATATAGAAATTGTATCATTATCATGAACATTGGCTTCTTTCTTAGGATTTACCCTTTTAGAGGGCCATTGAAAATTATTCTTAGCCATTTCTTGAATTAAAGCATAAGCTTCATCAAATGGTTTTGAAATTAATGATCCTTAAGTAGTAGCATCAATAATAGATCTAAGGAATCTTACTAACCCAATATAAAATATCTGAATAATTAACTAGTTCGACAAGGCATGATACAGACACCTCCCGAGGAGTTCTTTAAATCGTTCCTAAGTTTTGTACATTGACTCTCCCTCATACTGAGTAAATGAGGTAATATAATTTCTAAGCTTAGAAGTTATTGAAGGTGGAAAATACTTAGCCAAGTAATTTTGTGCTAACTCTAACTCTCCCCAAGTTTAAATAGGTCCAAGTGTTAATGAGTTTAATCACATCATTGCTTTATCCCTCAAGAAAAAAAGAAAAAAAGTTTAAGTCAAACAACGTTGTTTGATACACCATCATATTTAAATGTAGCACATAACTCCAGAAAACTTGCAAGGTGTAAGTTTGTAAGTTTGGATCCTCAAATGGTATNGGTCCAAGTGTTAATGAGTTTAATCACATCGTTGCTTTATCCCTCAAAAAAAAAAGAAAAAAAAGTTTAAGTCAAACAACGTTGTTTGATAAACCATCAAATTTAAATGTAGCACATAACTCCAGAAAACTTGCAAGGTGTAAGTTTGTAAGTTTGGATCCTCAAATGGTATTCCCCCAAACTGATTGTTTTATAGCATTTGGATAATAACAAGTTTAATTTCAAATGAGTTAGCCACTACAGTAGAAGTTTGTATGCTTAATTGAATTTCATTTGTTGTAGGATTTGCATAGTTTCTTAAAGATCTTTGTATATTATGATGATATTCATTTTCAATTATTTGATTATTGATGTTATTTTGTGATATGTCCGCTATTTCTTGAGAGTTGTGAAGTTTTTTTTTTTGTTTTCAAAATTCTCTTATGATTCTTTCTAACTCAAAATCGTAAGGTACTAAACCTTTAGATCCTGAACTACACATGCAAAATTAAAAGTTCAGAAAATAAAAGTAAANATTGTGAAGTTTTTTTTTTGTTTTCAAAATTTTCTTATGATTCTTTCTAACTCAGAATCGTAAGGTACTAAACCTTTAGATCCTGAACTACACATGCAAAATTAAAAGTTCAGAAAATAAAAGTAAAATAAAACACTCAAAATAAAAATATTTTTTAATATTTATCTATTTTTAATATATTTTATTTTTAATTATTTTAACCTTTTTAGAAATAAACAAATACAAATAAAGATAAATTAAATTATCCTAAAATAAATCTGCAATCAAATAAAAATCTCTAAGTTAAAAATTCAATTATTCCCCGGCAATGGTGCCAAGAAGTTGACCCGACCCGTAATTACTCAATTATTTTAAATTATGAAAGATGACAAAAAACTTGACCCAATTTATATTCAGCGTTTACTGTGCAAAATAAATATGTTCTAAAATTGATTAATGTCTTATACATTAGGGCTACTATGCAAGTATATGTATTTTTTCAAGTAATATAGAGTTTTTTTAAAAAAACCAAAGTATTGAACCCACAGGGAATAAGTGAATTTCTATTTCAACATAGAAATATTTCTACTCAAACTGTAAACAAAATTTATAGGAGAATAATATCAAAATGTTTGTAAAAGGGGATNAATTCTCCTAAAATGAATCTGCAATCAAATAAAAATCTCTAAGTTAAAAATTCAATTATTCCCCGACAATGGTGCCAAGAAGTTGACCCAACCCATAATTACGCAATTATTTTAAATTATGAAAGATGACAAAAAATTTGACCCACAGAAAAAAAGTGAATTTCTATTTCAACTTAGAAATATTTCTACTCAAACTGTAAACAAAATTTATAGGAGAATAATATCNTGTCGGCACTATTTTTGGTGTGGAGTTTGCCCGTAAGAAGCTGTCGGCCATCGGGATTGAAATCCCGTTGCNAAAAGGGGATAAATTAAAGTTTACTAATTCTAAATTAAAGCTAAAAGCAAGTGCAAATTTTCTAAACTACAGATGTGTAAAAGCGTACAATTACAATAAAAAGTCTTTCCCCTTGCAAAGTGATTGTAATTAGTGTAGGAATAAAATGCTTAAAGATAAAAATGAGATTTTGTGACAAATATGAGCATATCTATTCTTTTCCCTCTCCTGACTGCATAAAGAACATTGACTAATCTAAAGTTAAGTTTCTGATTGATATGGTCTTGCTGAGTAAATTCCAGCCTCTCACTTCCAGATTAACNAACCTCATAATTTTCATAGTTTAAATGGAAGAGCACTTTACCTCAAATTCTGTATCTATCCCAANCCTTTGCTACAAAAAGTGAAGCTTCAATCAGAGGGTTTTGGCACGTTTGTTAGGGTCCAAAGAGGCTAGGTATTGAGCCTCTTGCTGTGGTGTAAGGCCTAAGTAGAAATTCGATCATGACCAAATTTGGGTGTTGATCTAGAGCTATGGTAGAGGCTCTGTGAAAGGGGGATTTTATGGGGCCTTAGCTTCTTTCACTGTTGTGAAGGTGTGGGTAGAGTTAGTTTGAGTTTGGTGGAGTGCAGAGGTGTAATGAGCTCTGTCCTGATTTTCGGCAAGGTTTCGAGCTTAAAATTGAACTCTGGTAGTGGAAATTGGTGAAGGAAAGTAGTTGGGATGCACTGAGGGGATCTTAGGGAAGCTCTGTGGTCAATTTGGGGAGGTCTTTCTAAGAAAATTTTAGCACTTCTTGCCATGGCCTTGGGAGGTGTTTTTTATAAAAAATGGCTAAGGGGTGGCTATCATGGCCAATTAGAGGGTGTAATGTGGTGCTTAGGTGGAGGGCATAGGAGCTCTACCATTCAATTTGGCTGAGCTGGCGCCTAGGTTTGGTTTGAGTGAAGCTCCATGAGGGGTGGCTCTCAGTTTGGCCATTTTCCGGCCACTAGGCTGGCCGGCCGGCCAGGGGAAGGTGGCTAGGTGCTCAAGGCATCTAGAGAAATCCATCACAACAATTTAATGCAAATGTGCTTTGATTTGGCAAGGATATCTTAAGCATGTGTATTTTTGGGAATAAGATCCCTTAATTTGGGGTCCCTTGGTCCATGTCTTAGTTTAGGTGCTTAGATGGATTTTGGATCAGTCTTAGGGGTCAACTAATGGCTGAGGTGGAGTTAATTTGGTTACTTTAGGGTGGTTGGGTCACATTTAGTGCATGTGTCCAAGTGGGTGCAAATGACCAAGTCTCAGGTTTGGTTTAGGCTAGCCACGTCAATTGGCCCAATTAAATGTTGAATTTGGTGTAGATGATCATAATGAACAACTTTTGTGAAGTATGGAAGTGGTTTTGAGCTCAATTGAAGGCATCAAATTTGAGGGAATTTTGAATTTTAATCAATTTGGTGGCTAGGCTTGGGTCTAGCTTGGGCTAGCTTTGCGATAATTCGAAATTGATTATTGTAAATTATCCATAGGGACCCCATGAATAGTTCTCAATATGAATTGGATGCCAATTTGGAGGTTAAGGCAATCAAATGGGTGAAATTTGAGGACTTAGCCAATTTGAGGCTAAATTTGAGAATTTTGGATTTAGGCCCAAATCAAATGGATTTGAGGCCTCAACAAGGCCAATTGATGGTTGATTTTGATGTTTAGGAATATTACAAAATTTTTTAAACATTAATTGGGGCCAATTGACTAGGCTATGGGTTCAATTTGGTGAGATTTGGTCATGTGACCGAAATTGGGGGTTTGACCTATACCAAAAATTGAGCTCAAATCATGGGCCAATTAAGCTTGGATGTTGTCTAATTTGGCCATATCAAAAGTGAATTTGAGTTAAGGATTGAAATTGGGGTAAATTGAGATCAAATTGATGGACATTTGATTTAAATTTGGGGAAATTTAGGTCTTTAAAGGGCAATTTGGGGGTTTTGATCAAAGATTGTCAAATTGGGTCATGTGATAGTCAAGGAAAATGAAATTGGGAATGTTTGGGAGGTTTTGAGATTTTTTGGAATTTTGGGCCCAAGAGGGGTATTTTGGTAATTTGGCCAATTTGAAGATTTTGGGTAATTTGGGTGTTTTCAAGGTGTTTGAAATGATTTTTGAACAAGTTTGGGTATTTTGGCTAGATTTGGAGATTTTGGCCAAATTTGGGGTCCCAAGGGTATTTGGGTAATTTGGGGAATTTAGGGGCAATAGGGTAGGTTGGGTATCTTGATAGAGTTGGATTGCCAACCACCATAAATAAGCTATGGATCAATGGAAACCCTATTTTGGGTCCTCTATGTAGTGGTCTTAGCCAAACCCTAGCCTAGGCTAATGTGTTTAGGGAACCACCTCTAGGAGTCTCCTAAAAGTATCAAGCGACCAAAGCCTAGAAGTTCTGGGTTTAGGGTAATGAATGATTGTGAGTACAAGTGATTGCAGGTAAGTGCCTTAGCCCTAGACCAACACCCAGGGTCAACCCTAAGGTCCAGCAGTCCTAAGAGCGACTCATCTTGAGTTCCCCCATAATGACCCCACCTACTAGGTGCTAGAGGTTAGGACCAACATGTGGAACTTCAAGTTGAGTGAAGAAGAGTGTAGAATTTCTAATGGTAAGGGTCCCATGTCTAGTTTTCTATGAATAATCAATAGGAAAGTCATATCGCTAGACCTTAGGCTACTAAAGAGGAAAAACTAAACCTCAACCAAAAGTGAGGTCAACCCATTCTATTAAGATGTTGTAATCTTTGGCTATACATTTTTGTCCTAATTGTTTTTAATTATTCAATGTAATTGCTACAGGAGTAATAAAATGGAGTATATTTACTATTAAATTGATTATTATTACATTAGAAATTGCTTTATTCTCATTTCTACATGCCTTTTTTAAGAAAACTTCACCTTATATTGTCAGTCTTTCCATTTATTTTGTTCCAAAAAAAGGATAGGTAAAATATTTCATATAATAATTATAGTCAATAAGTTATTTTATCATGATTAAATGTCATATTGATTGTGACATTTGATTTGGTCCTTTTGTGCAGTTTAGCAGGCATAAGTCAATACATGTGAGAATAAAAATTTCATTTGGATAATAATTAATTTTATCATTTTTTTCTTCATTATGGCTCTATAACACTTTCCTTTCTAACAACTTATGTATTAAAAGCTATGTTACTGATGATAAAAGAAGATATTATTTGAAGTATCCTTGCAAAGTGCAAAAAAAAAAGAGCAAATAATAAATGTAAAATTAAAGATAGGTGAGAAAAGGGTATAACAATTATAGTTTCATTGATCATAATGGTGTAACTAACCAAAAAATATTTTAATCAGTGTAGGAATCAAATGCTTGAAGATAAAAATGAGATTTTGTGACAAATACGAGCATACTTATTTTTTACCCTCTCTCGAGTTCATAAAAAAATTGGCTAATCTAATGTTAAGTCCCTGCTTGATATAGTTGTGCAGAGTATATTCTAGCCTCTCACTTCCAAATTACCCACTGTGCCCTCTATATTAGAACCAACTAAGCCTTGGGTCCCGAACTAAAAACCAAATTGATAAAAGATCTAGCCTGTCACTCTAGAATCATCAATTCTACGCTCATCAAAACTTATCTCTCTATTTATTTGCACTCCTGCTTGGACGTAGCATCCCCTCCATCTAAGGTTTAGTGTGGTACTCACTAGTTGGGTGAAATTATAGCCTTCCCGGGTCATTATGTTTCTTAATGGATTTTAACATTACAAATGACCAATTTGCAAAATAAATTAAGAACTAGTGAAAATACTATAAAGTGAAAATACTATAAAAAATTTATGGAATAAAAGAAATCATCAAAACATGCTAACCCCACACATGATTACTTCTTATCACAAGGAGAAAGATAAAAAACTACTCAAAATTCTTGGAGATAATAAAACAAAACATTATATATATATATATATATATAAACCAATTTTACAAGACAAATCTTAAANCACACACACACATTAAAAACCAAGTTTATAACACAAAATTTAAGCAAAAGTACAAATACTTATCTCAAACTTTTCCCTGAACAATCCTCTATTGTTTCCTAACTAAAATTGACTCCACAAGACTCACATAAGACTCCACAAACACTCAAAATCACAAAGACCCATCATACTCTCACTATGCTGGCCGCCCACCCCAATGGTGGTCGAAAATACCCAAAGATTGAATTCACACACCCTCCTTTTTGTTTGGAAATCTTTTTTATATATAAAGCTCTGAAAATCATCAAGGCACCTTTTTGAAATTCGTTCAAATTCATTGAATATATGCATAACTTGGTAAATTTTTGGCTCCTAGGCACCCTAGAACCTCCAAACACCTATGAACCATGTAAATTTTTGTTCTTTGGCTCCATTTGACCTAATTTTGCTCCATTTTTGCTCCCTTTTCTCTTAAAATCCATTTCTTATACCTGAAATAAAAAAAAACACAAAATACCTTTCATTAAAGTGTAATATCCTTAAAAATGAGCATAAAATATATATATGAAACTAAGAAATTTTAAGACGTGTTAGTGCTCAGCAAGTTTATCCAACACTTGATCCAGAAAAGGTAGAGGAATGTGTTCTTTTCTAGTGGAAATGTTTAATTTTCTATAATCAATACAAATCCACCACCCAGTGACTTGTTTTGTTGGTATTAACTCATTCATGTAATTAATTTTTACAGTCACTCTTCCTTTCTTTTGAACATAGTGGATTTGAATTACCCAAGCACTTTCAGGAAAAGGATAAATGATTCCAACATCCAATCATTTTCAAATTTCTTTCTTAACCACTTCTTTCTTATTAGAGTTCATTCTGTATCTTCCATTAAAATTCTGTGTATACAGATTGAAGGGCTAGTTCCTTTAATATCAGTTAACGTCCATCCAAAGGATTACTTATGATTTTTCAAGGTTTCCAGAGGATATTATTACAGGTAATGTAGATGAATTCTTTGGAAAAATATAATTTAAATGAGTAGGGAACACCTTCATCTCAAGCTAAGAAGGTTTTTCAATTGAATGAATTAGAGGTTTACTATTTTCAGTAGTGAAAATTTTCTAAACATAATTGGAATCCTCAATATTTTTCTCATTTGATTTTTCTTGAAAATCAATTTCATTTTCATCCTCCAATTCTTGTTTAATTTATTTTGACTTCATATTTTTCTTGGAAATGAATATTAATTAAATAATCAATAATATCTATTCCTTAACATTTATCATCTTTTCATTTAGCTAGATACTTTATAGATTTAGCACATTAAAAGTAACTTCCTGGTCATTAACTCTCAATGTCAAATCTCATTTCTACACATCTATTATTGCTCATCCATTGGCAAAGAAAAGTCTCCCCAAAATGATAGGTATTTCTTTATATTCCTCCATATCTAAAATAATGAAATCCATAGGAGAGATAAATTTATCCACTTTTACAAGTATATCTTCTATAACCCCTTAGGATAAGTGATAGATCGATCAGCTAACTGCAGGGTTATAGTAGTGGGAGAAATCTCTCCTAACCCTAACTTTATAAATATAGATAATGACATGAGGTTAATGCTAGCTCCAAAATCACAAAGTTTTTCTAAAAAAATTATCGCGAATCACACAAGGTATAGTAAAGCTACCAGGATCTTTGAGTTTTTGAGAAAGTTTTCTCTAATTTATTGCACTACATTCTTCATCTAGTGCAACAATTTCATATTCTTTAAAATTTCTCTTTTTTGTTTAAAATTTATTTCATAAATTTAGCATAACTTGACATCTGTTCCAAACCTTCAACAAAAGAAATGTTATTTGTAAGCTTTTTAAATATCTTTAAAAACTTTGAAAATTGTTGATTCAGCTTTTTTTTTAAAGTTTTTGAGGAAAAGGGGGTTGTGGTATTTCTAAAATGTTCTTAGTTGGAGAGAAAGGTTTTTCTAAATTCTTAAGAATAGTTTCTTCATATTTTTCAGTTTCTTTATTCTCCCCCTCAAGTTCAATCTCTTTTTAAATTCCAACATTTAATTCCCTTCAACTCCTGAATTGGACAGCTTTAACTTGCTCTTGCTCTTTGTTCTTATCTTTAGGATTTATTTCAATGTTACTAGGAAGTGTTCTTTGAGGCCTATTGCTACGTGTGTTCGCAATTTGTTCGAGTTAATTTTCAATATTTCTTATTGCAACATTCTTACTTTGTAATTGATTCCCCATCTATAACACCACTTCTTATATAGACAACTTCTTCTCCTTAATTGGTTCATTTCTTGTAAATTTAGGATGGTAAGAAGGTCTATAGTTAATACAACCCTGGTTGTTTCAATTTCCAAGTGGGTTTGTTTGATTGTTTCCTCATTACTGATTTCTGCCACCAGAATTATTATTCCAGTTAAAGTTAGGGTAGTTTTTCAAACATGGGTTGTAATAGTTAGAATATGGGTTATTGGGTCTATTGTTAATTGCATTTAAAGTCTCTAATGATGGTTTAGAATCAATCATCTATCCTGATGAATTCTCTTCTATCAAATAAGATGTTTGAGAAAAGTTCATTCCAAATTGATCTATCTTCCTAGATATTACAACAACTTGAGATACCAATATATAAATTGCATCATTATCATGAACACTGACTTCTTTCTTAGGATTCACCCTTTTAGAGGGCCATTGAAAATTATTCTTAGCCATTTCTTGAATTAATGCATAAGCTTCATCAAATGGTTTTAAAATTAATGAACCTCAAGTAATAGCATCAATAATAGATCTAAGGAATTTTACTAACCCAATATAACATATTTGAATAATTAACTAGTCCGACAAGGCTTGATGCAGACACCTCTCGAGGAGTTCTTTAAATCGTTCCCAAGTTTTGTGCCTTGACTCACCTTCATACTGAGTAAATGAGGTAATATCATTTCTAAGCTTAGAAGTTATTGAAGGTGGAAAATACTTAGCCAAGTAATTTTGTGCTAACTCTCCCCAAGTTTAAATAAGTCCACGTGTTAAAGAGTTTAATCACATATTTGGTTTATCCCTCAAGTTAAAAAGAAAAAGTTTAAGTTTAACATCATTGTTTGATATACCATCATATTTAAATGTAGCACATAACTCTAGAAAACTTGTAAGGTGTAAGTTTGGATCCTCAGATGGTATTCCCCTAAACTGATTGTTTTGTATCATTTGGACAATAACAAGTTTAATTTCAAATGAGTTAGCCACTACATTAGAAGTTTGTATGCTTAATTGAATTTCATTTGTGGTAGGGTTTGCATAGTTTCTTAAAGGTCTTTATATATTATGATGATATTCATTTTCAACTATTTGATTATTGATGTTATTTTGTGATATGTCCGCTATTTCTTGAGAATTGTGAAGTTCTTTTTATTTTTGAATTTTTCTTATGGTTCTTTCTAACTCAGAATCGTAAGGCACCAAACCTTCAGATTTCGAACTACACATGAAAAATTAAAAGTTCAGAAAATAAAAGTAAAATAAAACACTCAAAATAAAAATATTTTTTAATATTTATCTATTTTTATTTTTTTTCTTTTAATTATTTTAACTTTTTTAGATATAAAAGAATACAGATAAAGAGAAATTAAATTAAATTCTCATAAAATAAATCTACAATCAAATAAAAATCTCTAAGTTAAAAATTCATTTACTCCTCGACAATGGTGCAAAAAAGTTGCCTCGACCTGTAATTACACAATTATTTTAAGTAATGAAGGATGGCCAAAAATTTGACCCAATTTATATTCAGCGGTTACTATACAAAATAAATATGTTTTAAAATTGATTAATGTCTTATAAATTAGAGCTACTATGTAAGTATACGTATTGTTTCAAGTAATATAAAGGTTTTATTTAAAACCCAAGTATTGAACCCATAGGGAATAAGTGAATTTCTATTTCAACTTAGAAATATTTCTACTCAAACTGTAAACAAAATTTATAGGAGAATAATATCGAAATGTTTGTAAAAGGAGATAAACAAAAGTTTACTAATTCTAAATTAGAGCTAAAAGTGAGTGCAAATTTTCTAAGCTACAAATGTGTAAAAGCGTACAATTATAATAAAAAGTATTTCCCCTTGTAAAGTGATTGTAATTAGTGTAGGAATAAAATGCTTAAAGGTAAAAATGAGATTCTGTGATAAGTTGGAGCATATCTATTCTTTTCCCTCTCCTGAGTGCATAAAAAACATTGATTAATCTAAAGTTAAGTTCCTGATTGATATGGTCATGTTGAGTAGATTCCAACCTCTCACTTCTAGATTATCCATTGTGCCCTCTCTATTAGGACCAACCAGGCCTCAGGTTTTGAATTAAAGACTAAATTGATAAAGGTTCTAGCCTATCACTCTAAAATCATCAATTTTAAGCCCATCAAAACTTATCTCCCTATTTATTTGCACTCCCCCTTGGTTTTGGCTCCCCTCCAACCATGGTTTCATGTGGTACACTAGTTGGGTTAAAATATGTTGTGAAACCTATTTATTTGCACTCCCCCTTGGATTTGGCTCCCCTCCCAAGTCATTATGTTTCACAACATATTTTAACATCACAAATAACCAGTTTGTAAAGTAAATTAAGAACTGGTGAAAATATCATCACAAATTTATGGAATAAAAGAAATCTTCAATAAATTACAGCCCCACACATGATTATTTCATATTGCAAGGACAAAGATAAGAAATCTACTCAGAATTCACAGGGATAATAAAATAAAATAAAATATGATATATATTAAGAATCAAAATTAAAAGATAAAACTTAAATAAAAGTACAAATACTTATCTCAAACCCTTCCCCAAGCAATCCTCTAAAGTTTCCTGACTGTTCTTGACTCCACAAGACTCACACAAGACTCAACAAGTACTCACAATCACAAAGACTCACCACACTCTCACTATGGTGTATGCACACTCCAATGGTGGTCAAAACTACCCAAAAATGACTCTCCAATCTATTTTATTAATAAAGCTCTGAAAATCACCAAGGGTCACTTCAGGTACTGTTTTAAAATTTGTCCGAATTCAATGAATGAAAGCCAAACCGTTTTTGGCGCCTAGGCACCCAACCATGACGCTTAGGCGCTAGCCATCTAGAAGATCCTGACACCTAGGTGTCAGGCCAATTTTTGTTATTTACCCCCTTTTGACCTATTTTTGCTCCATTTTTTGTCCTTTTGCTCTTAAACTCCATTTCTTATACTTGGAAAAAAAAACAAAATATCTTTCATTAAAGTGCAATATCCTTTAAAATGAGTATGAAATGCACATATAAAAATAGTTAATTTTAAGGTGTGTCAGCTGCCGCCACCACCAATTCTCCACAATTGTCGAGTGTTGTTTGTTTGTTGATATTGTCATTATCAAAGAGTCACCATTCTATTCATTTATTATATTTCCCTAATCTCCAAATAAATTATTCTCTAAATCACATGAATGACCTTGAGATATTAAGAAACTCAGAGAAGAAAGAAAATGACAAATGAAAATAGAAAACAAACAAAAGAAAAATATTGGGAGAACTTCATTACAATAAAAAATTTAGAAAGATTTATGAAGTGTTTGACTCCTGAGATACTTTTATAAAGAAAACCACATCAAAATCCTATAATCAGAGATTTAGGTACAATACCTATTATGAAATTCTCATTCTTTTATAAGAGCGAGCTCCTATAGTTAATTACATCTTAAGCAACTCAAACTACTTAAGAAAACTCCCAATTAAGGTTAACATTTGTTCTCTATAAAGTTTTAATTGTGAAGTTCAAGGAGAGAAACATCAATGTTGAGTCATAAGGGTAATAGAGTTCTAAGAATCCAACACTACACTAAAATTTTTATTTTGTTTAGTTTTTATCATTTTATTTTATCTTGTTATTTTGTTTTGTTGACTTGAGATCCATCATTCAAGCTTTAAAGTGTCGTCCCAACAAAATAGAGTTAGCACACCCTAATAACATGTAAACTAAACCTAAAGCACAACTTGCCTTGTATCTTCAGCAATCTTGCAAAATAAAGTTAGTATAAAATTATATCTTAACTTATTGATTTAATTGGTTGAATTTGTAATTTTTAGACAACCTGGTCAAGATATCTATGGCTCCGTCGTCCTAAGGTCGTTAGGGTATTCAGATCTAGTTAATCTGAAAAGTAATTAAACCAGGACCAAAAAATTCTTATCAGGAACCACATATTGCGTCATCCAAAAGATCATCACAGATCTGAACACTGGGGTTCAACTTAAGTTCGGTGATTTTTGTTCATTAGGGTTTCGTTTAAGTTTGTGTCTTTTTCTCAATTTAGGGGTTGGAAAATTTTAGGTTGTTTATGATTCATTAACTGATTAAGTTTGGTGATTTTGTTAATTATTTATTTTTTGTTTGAGATGAACCGATCAGAATCCCATGGTTCCATCGTTCTGGTTCATTATGTTTGCGATTTAATTGGTCATAAGTGATTAGAAGATATCTTGTTAACAACCGTGGGTTATCTCCTCCAAAATATATTCTCAAACCAGGTTTCTTTTTAGGGTTCAAGTTTACATTTTAATGTCTTTTAAGGTAAATTTTGGGTCATTTGTGTTTTGAAGTGAATTTTTTTGTTTGGATGGTTTTGAGTTTTATGACAGTAGGCTTGTAGATTAAACTTAGACTTAGGTTTGATGTAAATTGAATCCTAAGCTCTAAGTTCAATTTAGGTAGAACCTAAGAGAGATTGGTTAGGTTAAACTTAGGGTTTATGTTCAATATAAGTTGAACCTAAGAAAGATTGGTTAAGTCTAACGTAGGTTAGACTTAGGGTTTAGGTTCAGTGTAGGTTGAACCTAAAAAAGATTTGTTGAGTGATCTCAGTTGAATATAATTGTGTAAAATTTATAAAGTTGACTCCACTTCACAACGCTGCAAAAAAATTGATGTGGTATTTTATTAATAATAACTTTAAGCACTTAAGATTGAGATTCTACGCAAGTATACATATCGTTATCAAGTAATATAAGACTTTCAGTTTAAGTCCCAAATATCGATCCCACGGGGAATGTTTAAATTTGAAATGATAAATTAACTAGGAAATTTAAAGAAATCAAATGAAATTACTATCACTAATTTTGAATGTGTAAGATACTAACAAAACTAAATTATTAACTACTAGCAAAACTTAAATGCAGAGTTTAAAACAATAACTACTAAATTATGTTTATGTGATGAAGTTTTCTAATATGAAAAACAAATTTCCCACTAGAATGAGTTTTTAGTGAATAAGATGAGATAAATGGTTTAAATATGTATTGTGCCAAATAGGAGCAGTTTTAATTCTCTATCCTTATTCAGTATTATAGAAAATCATTGGCTAATCTTAGGTTTAGTCACTAAATATGTGGCTAGGCTAGGATGATACTGACTTCCAGTCCGGAGATCCCACTTCCCTTCCCCTGAAGGCTAACTCTCGCTTTCATTTTTAAACACTAAGATCAAATTGGGGATTTTTACTCTGTTACCCTAAAAATATCTCCAATTCTACACCCAACAAAGTATATTTTCCTATTTATTTGTACTTAATTCCATGAACGAAACACTCTTTCATGGAATTAAATGTGATTCTCACTCTATTGTAGAACTCATACTCCATTATCGGATCATATGTTTCACAACATATTTTAATAATTCAATTGGCTAGATCGAAAAATAAATTAAGAGCAGAGTTTACAAACCATCATAATTTATTTTAAATTTTATCATTGACACATCCAAATTATCTCTTCATTTCACCATATCTCAGAGTAGGGAGAAATATAAAGAAAACTACTCAGACTTCATGAGAAAGATACAACAAAACACAAATTTTATATATAAAATAAAGTTCATACAATAATAATAAACAAACAACATTTATCTGAAACTCTTGCTCGAAGCAAATCCCTTGTAGCCTCTCTTAGGAAACGTAGGAGAATAAATATATCACTTTTCTTCCTCTCCAACACTTCTTAGAGAAGAATTCACACTTAAACTCACCACAAAAACTCAAAACTAGAAAGACAATAATTAACTAATGGCGTGAAATGATGTGTAATGTAGGCGTGCGAAGAGGAAAACTGAGTGAATGAAAGAATGCGAAATGGTGCGAAGGGAGGGGGGCGTTGTTTTATGATCAAATTTTGGCCCTACATAGAGCCTAGGGCCAGTTCTCCAATAAGTGCATCCAAGAACTCTTCAAAAAACATCCAAATTCATCGAATCTTCTAGAAATAGGTCCTGTACCGACACTGGCGCCGTCAACACCAGTTCTGGCGCCGTTGGTGCCAGTGGCCATTCAATTAATTCCTTCTTCTCTGTGAAATGCCGCCATCGACGCCCAGTCTGGCACCGTCGACGTTGAAAATTTTTTTAACTTCTCCATTTTGACTCTAAATTTCATCCTTTTTACTTTTTTTTTGCTCCAAATCCTAAAAATCAACAAACTGCAATAAAATATAAAAATACCTTCAATTAAAGTATAATATCACCAAAAATGAGTATAAAGTATGGGTCTAAAAATGCATATATTTTTTGTGTATCAAGTGACAGACTACCTTTTTTATTAATTTGGTCTAGAGATTGAAATTAAGAGTCATTGGTAGATCCTATAGAGAGGGCATAGTGGGCAATATATGAGTGAGAAACTATAACCTACCCAACACTATTATACATGCCGCCACCAACTTTAAATTAATCAATGTTCTTTGCACAATTCTAAAGAAGTAAAGAATAAATATGCTCTTATTTATCATAATACCACATTTAAGTTTCTAAACAATTTTGGAATCCTACACTGATTATGAATTATTTTAATATTGTTTTAGTCATTTCATTCACTTTTACTTCCATTTTGTAGAATTTAGTAAATTTAATTTTCATCCTTAGATATTTATTACAGTATTAAGTAAATCTCTCTTAAAGTTAAAATTCTTATATTTCATTTCATTATTTTTTGTTGACCTTTTCTTTGTGGGATCGATACTGGGATTTTTACAGAAAATACTATATTACTTGAAACGATATATATACTTGCCTAGTACTGCTATTGAGAAAACTATTTCTTTAATTTTTATCATATTGCATTTGTTCTCACTAGCTGCTAAATATAATTTGAGTCAAGTTTTTGACATATTAAGGAACATAAATATCAGTGTAATTGCGGGTCAGGTCAATTACTAAAGCCTAATTTAGGAAAGACTTAGATATTAGTTAAGTTTAATGTGGGTTAGACTTAATTAGGGTTTCAGGGTTAATTAAGCCTAATTTGGGTGAGGCTTAAAGGTTTAATTAGGTCTAATTAGGGTTAAACTTAATTAGGCTTTTAAGGTTAATTAAGCCTAATTTAGGTAAGGATTAAAGGTTTAATTAGGTCTAATTAAGATTATACCTAATTAGGGTTTAAAAAAAATTAAGCCTAATTTAGGTAAGGCTTAAAGTTATAATTAGGTCTAATTAGGGTTAGACTTAATTAAGATTTAAATGTTAATTAAGTCTAATTTAGGAAAGGATTAAATGTTTAATTATGTTTAATTAGGGTTAGACCCAATTAGGGTTTAAAGGTTAATTAAGCTTAATTTAAGTAAGACTTAAAAGGTTTAATTATGTATAATTAGGGTTAGACCTAATTAAGGTTTAAAGGTTAATTAAGCCTAATGCAAGTAAGGCTTAAAAGATTTAATTAGATATAATTAGGGTTAGACCTAATTAGGGGTTAAATGTTAATTAACCGTAATGTAAGTAAGACTTAAAGTTTTAATTAGGTCTAATTTGCGTTAGTCCTAATTAAAATTTAAAAGTTAATTGAGCCTAATTTAGGTAAGGCATAGATGTTTAATTATGTCTAATTTGGGTTAGATTTAATTAAGGTTTAAAGGTTAATTAAGCCTAATGTAAGTAAGGCTTAAAATGTTTAATTATGTCTAATTAGTGTTAGACCTAATTTAGGTTTAAATGTTTATTAAGCCTATCGTAAGTAATAGTTAAAAGGTTTAATTTGGTCTAATTAGGGTTTGACCTAATTGAGGTTTAAAGGTTAATTAAGCCTAATATAAGTAAGGCTTAAAGGTTTGATTAAGTTTAATTGGGGTTAGACATAATTAAGGTTTAAAGGTTAATTAAGCCTAATGTATGTAAGGCTTAAAAGATTTAATTAGGTTTAATTAGGGTTAGACCTAATTGAGGTTTAAAGGTTAATTAAGCCTAATGTAAGTATGGCTTAAAAGGTTTAATTAGGTTTAATTAGGGTTAGAACTAATTAAGGTTTAAAGGTTAATTAAGCCTAATGTAAGTAAGACTTAAAGGTTTAATTAGTTCTAATTAGGATTTAAAGGTTAATTAAGCTTAATTTAGGTAAGGCGTAAAGGTTTAATTAGGTCTAACTAGGGTTAGACCTAATTAAGGTTTAAATGTTAATTAAGCCTAATGTATGGCTTAAAATGTTTAATTAGCTCTAATTAGGGTCAGAACTAATTGAGGTTTAAAGGTTAATTAAGGCTAATGTAAGTAATATTTAAAAAGTTTAATTAGGTCTAATTAAGGTTAGACTTAATTGAGGTTTAAAGGTTAATGAAGCCTGATGTAAGTAAGGCCTAAAGATTTGATTAGGTCTAATTAGGGTTAGACCAAATTAAGGTTTAAAGTTTAATTAAGTCTAAGGTAAGTAAGGCTTAAAGTATTTAATTAGGTCTAATTAGGGTTAGACGGAGATTTAAAGGTTAATTAAGCCTAATGTAAGTAAGACTAAAAATGTTTAATTAGGGTTAGACCTAATTAAGCTTTAAGGGTTAATTAAGCCTAATATAAGTAAGGCTTAAAGGTTTGATTAAGCCTAATTAGGGTTAGACCTAATTGAGATTTAAAGGTTAATTAAGCCTAATGTAAGTAAGGCTTAAAAGGCCTACTAAGGTTAGACTTAATTGAGGTTTAAATGTTAATTAAGTTTAATGTAAGTAAGTCTTAAAATGTTTTCTTAGGTCTAATTAGAGTTATGGATAATTGAGGTTTAAAGGTCAATTCAGCCTAATGTAAGTAAGGCTTAAAATGTTTATTTATGTTTAATTAGAGTTAGACCTAATTGGGGTTTAAAGGTTAATTAAGCCTAATGTAAGTAAGGCATAAAAGGTTTATTAGGTCTAACTAGGGTGAACTAATTGAGAGTTAAAGGTTAATTAAGCCTAATGTAAGTAAGGCTTAAAATGTTTAATTAGGTCTAATTAGGGTTAGACCTAGTTGAGGTTTAAAGGTTAATTAAGTCTAATGTAAGTAGGCTTAATCGGTTTAATTAGGTCTAATTAGGGTTAGACCTAATTAAGGTTTAAAGGTTAATTAAGCCTAACATAATTAAGGTTTATTTAGGGTTAGGCTAAATCGAGGTTTAAAGATTAATTAAGCCTAATGTAAGTAAGGCTTAAAGGTTTGATTAGGTCTAATTAGGGGTTGACCTAATCAGGATTTAAGATGTACTTAAGCCTAATGTAAGTAAGGTTTTAAGGATTTGATTAAGTCTAAAGGTTTTAGAACTAATCAGGGTTTAGGATATGCTTAAACCTAATGTAAGTAAGACTTAAGGAGGTTTGATGAGGTTTAATTGGGTTTAGACCTAATTGGAGTTTAAGATGACCTAAATTCAAAATTTAGGATCGAACAAGGTCTAACTAATTGGACTCGACATCTGACCTAATTTCCATGTCCAAATCAGATCATTCTAAATCATAAAGTCCAAATTAGTATTCTTGGGTTGATTGTAATTTTTGAATTTACAAATTATACCCCCAAAGGTCTAAATTGTCATTTTAAACCATCCGATTTTCTATTTTTTTATAAGTATTTTTGAGAATAATTACAAAATTTGATGAAAATTGTTGAATTTCATTATTTTGTATTTTTCCTAACCTTGGAAAAATCAGAACATTTCCAAGAGTGAAAGGAAAATTCACTGTGAATTTTAGAATTTTTGGATTTATAATTAATTTTTAATAATTAAATTAATTTAGGGAGTAATTAATTAATTTAAAATTAAATATAATTAATTAATTCGCAATTATATTTTTGTTATTTTCTCTTTGCTCTGCTGAGTTCAGGGATATTTTTGTTTTATTTTTTTGATTTATCCTTGCAAAGATATGCATTTTTAATGATCTTCTCAATTTATTTAAATAAGAAAACTCTAATTTCTTATTAATCTGATAGGAGTCCCTGAATTGCTAGATGATGGAATTTGGTTCGCGGAGGCTTCACACGTGGCGGGGGAGGTGTTCCACGATTTATGTCTTTCGCACGGATGATTCTGCGGTTCCACTTAATTACAGTCATCCATTTCTGATACACAAAAATGGACGGCATCGGGTCCTCGTCCCAAAGGGACAATAACCAGAGAGCTGTTCATGATCAAAGCATAATATCTCACTCAATTCTCCATAGAATCTCATGGGGTTTGTCTGAAAAGCTTCATCGGAGTAAGGGGAACACATCCATATGGTTATCCATACATGGTGTGATGGTTTTCTTTATAAAGTTACAAATCAAGCACAATTTTAGGGTTTGAAGCACATACATGGTCTCAAGATGTGTAGCCTCAATTGAGCTTGATAGGAACAATCGTCTGGTCCTTGCAAAGCTCCTCCTTAGTCCAATTTTAAATGAAATCGGGTTGAGGCATGTTCTTAGTGAAATGGTGGTTCAGTTTCACCTAGGAATGGGTTAGAGCGTATGGGAAATGTCAATTTTGATTGGGTTCTCCTTCGTGAAGCTTAGGGAAGTTTTAGAAGGTTTAGGTTGAAGTTTCAAAGAGGTTCCTGCAAACCCAAAATTTTTTCATGATTTTCAAGTCTGAAATTGAGGTTTTCTGATGGATTTCAAGGCCTGAGGCTATGGGGGATTGATTGCTTTATGGATGGGGAAGGGTTTCTTTATTGAGTGCAACATGATTTGAGAGATCTTCCTTCTCTTCTCCTCTCCTTGGAAGCTCTCAAGTATGGTTTTAAATAGCCATTGGAGGCCATGGTTGAGCTCTGGCTTGATTGGAGAAGGTAAGAGGTGGCACAGGGAGGCTCATAGAAGCTAAATGGATTGAATTTCGGCTCTGGATAACAATTCTACCATTTCCATGGTGTACTCATCATGAGCTCAAGTATGGCAATGAAGGTGGCTTAGGGTAGGGCTTCCTTCTTATTAGAGGGGTGATAAGGTGGATAAAACAGCTTGGAAATGAGCTGGCTTGGCTAGTTCACCTAGGTACAAAGGGATATGATGTCAAATTTAAGAGAAGTGTCATATACTCTCCCCCTCATGATGGTTTTTAGTCTTAATAAAAAATGGTGGCTCCTTAGATTTTAAATAAAGTTAATAGGTCAACCCTATAGTGATGGATGGCTTTAGCTCATGGGTAAACCCATTAAGGATGGGCCTTAAGCTTTGGCTTCCATGGGGTTGGGCTATGATTTTAGGGCTAAAACCTAGGCTTAATAAGTCTTAATTTTGTCCTTTTAGTTAATTAAATAAATAATTAATTAAGATGAAAATTTGATCATAAGACCATGAGTTGACCATGGTGGTCTAGGGTTGACCAAATAGTGAAGGTAGTGACCATTGGGTCCAAGATTGACCAAATGGTCAATTTGGTAACCATTGGGTCTAGAGTTGACCAAATGGTCAAGGTGGTGACCATTGGGTCGAGGGTTGACCGAATGGTCAATGTAGTGACCATTGGGTCTAGGGTTGACCAAATGGTGGTCTAGGGTTGACCAAATAGTCAATGTGGTCAATAATGGTTCAAATTAGGTTCTACCATTACTGTNGTATTTTAAGGTGAATTTTTGGGTCATTTGTGTCTTGGAGTGAATTTTTTGGTTGGTTGATTTTGAGTTTTATGACGGTAGGTTTGTAGATTAAACTTAGACTTAGGTTTAATGTCAATTGAATCCTAAGCTCTAAGTTCAATTTGGGTAGAACCTAAGAGAGATTGGTTAGGTTAAAATTAGGGTTTAGGTTCAATATAAGTTGAACCTAAGAAAGATTGGTTAAGTCTAATTTAGGTTAGATTTAGGGTTTAGGTTCAGTGTAAGTTGAACCTAAAAAGATTGGTTAAGTGATCTCAGTTGAATATAATTGTGTAAAATTTATAAAATTGACTTTGCTTTACAACGGTGCCAAAAATTTGATGTGGTATTTTATTAATAATAACTTTAAGCACTTAAGATTGGGATTCTACGCAAGTATATGTATCGTTATCAAGTAATATAAGACTTTCTTTTTAAGTCCCAAATATCAATCCCATGGGAAAGTTTTAATTTAAAATGATAAATTAACTAGAAAATTCACAGAAATCAAACAAAATTACTGTCACTAATTTTGAATGTGTAAGATACTAACAAAACTAAATTATTAACTACTAGTAAAACTTAAATGCAGAATTTAAAACAGTAACTACTAAACTATATTTATGTGATGAAGTTTTCTAATATGAAAAAGCATATTTCCCACCACAATGAGTTTTTTGTGAAATGAGATGAGATAAATGGTTTAAATATGTATTATGCCAAATAAGAGCAATTTTAATTCTCTACCCTGATTCAGTGTTATAGAAAATCATTGGCTAATCTTAGGTTTAGTCCCTAAATCCGTGGCTAGGCTAGGAGGATACTGGCTCCCACTCTAGAGCTCCCACTTCCCTTCCCCTGAAGGCTAACTCTCGCTTTAATTTTGAGCACTAAGATTGAATTGGAGCTTTTTAGTTTGTCACACTAAAAATATCTCCAATTCTACACCCAAAAAAGTATATTTTCCTATTTATTTGTACTTAATTCCATGAACGAAACACTCCTTCATGGACTTAAATGTGATTCTCACTCTGTTGTAGAATTCATACTCCATTTCCAGGATCATATGTTTCACAACATATTTTAACATTTCAATTGGCTAGATCAAAAAGTAAATTAAGAGCGGAGTTGAAAAACCATCACAATTTATTTAAATTTTATCATTAGCACATCCAAATTATTTATTCATTTCACCATATCTCAGAGTAGAGAGAAATATAAAGAAAACTACTCAGATTTCATGAGAAAGATACAATAAAACACAAATTTCATATATAAAAAAAGTTCATATAACATTAATAAACAAACAACACTTATCTAAATCTCTTTCTCAAAGCAAATCCCATGTAGCCTCTCTTAGGAAATGTAGGAAGAAGAAATCTCTCACTTCTCTTCCTCT
>JXCR01146015.1:49450-69031 GCA_002079205.1 Phalaenopsis hybrid cultivar
GAAAAATGCTTAAAGAGATAATAAGGAGGTTAAATCAATGTACTTGCCATACCACATGTCCAAACCCTATGGTGCCATTTTTACTGAGCATCATAAACTTTAACCATNAGGCCTACCAAACTCCTCAGAGAGCTTCCCTGAGAGACCCTTAGCACATTCCAATCCACTTCCCTTTCTCAAATCCACCATGGCAATCCAATTTTGAGCTGGAATTCCTGCCCGAAACCAACACAAATTCCAATCCCAACCTACACAGCACCAAACCCCCAATAGATTGGCCATACACCTTCACAACAGTGAAAGAAGCTAAAGCCCCATCAATTCCCCCTCTGAAATAGCCTCTACCATAGCTCTCAACCAACACCCAAAATGGCTTGGTCAAAAACATACATAGACTTTACACCAGAGCCAGAGGCTCCATCCCTAAGCTCTTTGGGACCTAACGAAGGTGTGAAGAATCTCTGATTNTTTCCTGGACTTAAATGTGATTCTCACTTTGTTGTAGAATTCATACTCCATTTCCAGGATCATATGTTTCACAACATATTTTAACAATTCAATTGACTAGATCAAAAAGTAAATTAAGAGCGGAGTGGAAAAACCATCACAATTTATTTTAAATTTTATCATTAACACATCCAAATTATTTATTCATTTCACCATATCTCAGAGTAGAGAGAAATATAAAGAAAACTACTCAGATTTCATGAGAAAGATACAACAAAACATAAATTTCATATATAAAAAAAGTTTATATAATATTAATAAACAAACAACACTTATCTAAATCCCTTTCTCAAAGCAAATCCCATGTAGCCTCTCTTAGGAAATGTAGGAAGAAGAAATCTCTCACTTCTCTTCCTCTCCAACACTTTCCTAAAGAAGAATTCACACTTAAACTCACCACAAAAACTCAAAAATAACTAACTAATGGTGTGAAATGGCGTGGAATATAGGCGTGCGAAGAGGAAAATTGAGTGAGTGGAAGAATGCGAAATGGTGCGAAGGGGGGCGCGATTTTCTGATCAAATTTCGGCCCTAAATAGAGCGTAGGGTCGATTCTCCAATAGGTGCTTCCAAAAACTCTTCAAAAAGTGTCCAAATTCATCAAATCTTCTAGAAATAGGGCCTGCACCAACACTAGCGCCGTCGAAGCCAGAGGCCATTTAATTTAATCAACCTTCTCTGTCAAACTACGCAGTCTGTGCTGAACAGTTTTTCAATTTCTCCATTTTGACTCCAAATTTCATCTTTTTCCTTCTTTTTTGCTCCAAGTCCTAAAAATCAATAATCTACAATAAAACATAAAAAATACCTTCCATTAAAGTGCGATATCACAAAAAATGAGTATAAAACATGGTAAAAAAATGCATATATTTTTGGTGTATCAAAATCCCCCAAACTTAAATGTTACTTGTCATCGAGTAACTCTTTTACTACATAAAAATATGACTTATGATAAGGATTTTAACTTCTAGATTTTCATATCTTAGTTCATTAATTATATTAGCATCACTTAAGGAAAATTCAAAATAATTTTAGTTAACACTAAATGTATAAGAATATTTAGCAGTCAAGTGTAAGATTTTTGATTCTCTATTTTTTAAGAAAAATTACAAATTATTCATATTAAAACCACTTAGAATATTCATATGAAAAATAAATTCGTGAAACTTTACTAGTAAATATGCTAATATTTAAATATAAGTTTAGAAAATGTAATAAAGCCTTCTTCTTTAAGTTGATTCAAGTGAAGCCAATTTTTACTTAGACATTTCCTCAAGCTTCTTCTCACATTTTTCTTCTTTTCTTTTATTTTTCTTTTTAGGATCATTTTCAATCATTGATACTAAAATTTTTAATATTATAAGTGTTTATGCTCCTCAAGTAGGTTTAGATACAGGGTATAAAGATAAATTTTGGAATGACTTAGAAGATTTAATACAAATGATACCTCTTGAAGAAAGAATTTTTATTGGAGGAGATTTAAATGGACATGTCGGTAGAGTGGTNACCAAAAGTGAGGTCAACAACTACAGATGTGTAAAAGCGTACAATTACAATAAAAAGTCTTTCCCCTTGCAAAGTGATTGTAATTAGTGTAGGAATAAAATGCTTAAATATAAAATGAGATTTTGTGACAAATAGGAGCATATCTATTCTTTTCCCTCTCATGACTACATAAAGAACATTGGCTAATCTAAAGTTAAGTTTCTGATTGATATGGTCTTGCTGAGTAAATTCCAGCCTCTCACTTCCAGATTAACCACTGTGCTCTCTCTATTAGGACCAATCAGTACTCAGGTTCTGAACTAAAGACTAAATTGATAAAGGTTCTAGCCTATCACTCTAGAATCATCAATTTTAAGCCTATTAAAACTTATCTCCCTATTTATTTGCACTCCCCATTGGATTTGGCCCCCCTCCATCCATGGTTTAGTGTGGTACACTACTTGGATTAAAATATGTTGTGAAACCTATTTACACTCCCCATTGGATTTGGCTCCCTTCCCAAGTCATTATGTTTCACAACATATTTTAACATCACAAATGACTAGTTTGTAAAGTAAATTAAGAACTGGTGAAAATATCATCACAAATTTATGGATTAAAAGAAATCTTCAATAAATTCCAACCACACACATGATTATTTCATATTGCAAGGACAAAGATTAGAAATCTACTTAGAATTCATGGGAATAATAAAACAAAGTAGAATACGACATATATTAAGAATCAAGTTTAAAAGATAAAACATAAATAAAAGTACAAATACTTATCTCGAACCCTTCCCCAAGAAATCCTCTAAAGTTCCCTGACTGATCTTGACTCCATAAGACTCACACATGACTCAACAAATACTCACAATCATAAAGACTCACCACACTCTCACTATGGTGTCTGCCCACTCCAATGGTGGTCAAAACTACCCAAAAATGACTCTCCAATCTATTCTATTAATAAAGCTCTGAAAATCACCAAGGGGCACTTCAGGCACTGTTTCAAAATTTGTCCAAATTCAATGAATGAAAGCCAAACCGTTTTTGGCACCTAGGCGCCCAACCGTGACGCTTAGGCGCTAGCCTTCTAGAACATCCTGACACCTAGGCGTCAGGTCAATTTTTGTTCTTTACCTCCTTTTGACCTATTTTTGCTCCATTTTTTGAAAGAATTTTGAAGAGTTTGACTCCTGAGATACTTGTACAAAGAAAACCACATGAAAATCCTATAACTAGAGATTTAGGTACAATACCTATTATGAATTTCTAATTCTTTTATAAGAGCGAGCTCCTATAGTTAATTACATCTTAAGTAGTTAAAACTACTTAAAAAAACTCCCAATTAAGGATAACATTTGTTCTCTATAAAGTTTTAATTGTTAAGATCAAGGAGAGAAACATGAATGTTAAGTCATAAGGGTAATAGAGTTCTGAGAATCCAACACTACACTAAAATTTTTATTTTGTTTAGTTTTTATCATTTTATTTTGTTTTTATCATTTTATTTTATCTTGTTATTTTGTTTTGTTGTCTTGAGATCCATCAGTCAAGTTTTAAAGTGTCGTCCTTGCAAAATAGAGTTAGCACACCCTAATAACATGTAAACTAAACCTAAAGCACAACTTGCCTTGTATCTTCAGCAACCTTGCAAAATAAACTTAGTATAAAATTATATCTTAACTTGTTGATTTAGTTGGTTGAATTTGTAATTTTTAGACAACCTGGTCAAGATGTCTATGGCTCTGTCATCCCAAGGCCATTAGGGTATTCATATCTAGTTAAACTGAAAAGTAATTAAACCAGGACCAAAAAATTCTTGTCAGAAACCATATATTACGTCATCCAAAAGATAATCATAAATATGAACACTGTGATTCAATTTGAGTTCAATGATTTTTGTTCATTAGGGTTTCGTTTAATTTTTAGTGTCTTTTTCGGAGTTTAGGGTTAGAAAATTTTAGGTTGTTTATGATTTATTAACTGATTTAGTTTTGTCATTTTGTTAATTATTTATGTTTTGTTTGGGATGAACTGATCAGAATCCCATGGTTTCATCGTTCTGGGTCATTATGTTTGCAGTTTAATTAGTCACAAGTGATTAGAAGATATCTTGTTAGCAACCATGGGTTATCTCCTCCAAAATATAATCTCAAACCAAGTTTCTTTTTAGGGTTCAAGTTTAAATTTTAATGTATTTTAAGGTGAATTTTTGGGTCATTTGTGTCTTGGAGTGAATTTTTTGGTTGGTTGATTTTGAGTTTTATGACGGTAGGTTTGTAGATTAAACTTAGACTTAGGTTTAATGTCAATTGAATCCTAAGCTCTAAGTTCAATTTGGGTAGAACCTAAGAGAGATTGGTTAGGTTAAAATTAGGGTTTAGGTTCAATATAAGTTGAACCTAAGAAAGATTGGTTAAGTCTAATTTAGGTTAGATTTAGGGTTTAGGTTCAGTGTAAGTTGAACCTAAAAAGATTGGTTAAGTGATCTCAGTTGAATATAATTGTGTAAAATTTATAAAATTGACTTTGCTTTACAACGGTGCCAAAAATTTGATGTGGTATTTTATTAATAATAACTTTAAGCACTTAAGATTGGGATTCTACGCAAGTATATGTATCGTTATCAAGTAATATAAGACTTTCTTTTTAAGTCCCAAATNACTAAGATTGAATTGGAGCTTTTTAGTTTGTCACACTAAAAATATCTCCAATTCTACACCCAAAAAAGTATATTTTCCTATTTATTTGTACTTAATTCCATGAACGAAACACTCCTTCATGGACTTAAATGTGATTCTCACTCTGTTGTAGAATTCATACTCCATTTCCAGGATCATATGTTTCACAACATATTTTAACATTTCAATTGGCTAGATCAAAAAGTAAATTAAGAGCGGAGTTGAAAAACCATCACAATTTATTTAAATTTTATCATTAGCACATCCAAATTATTTATTCATTTCACCATATCTCAGAGTAGAGAGAAATATAAAGAAAACTACTCAGATTTCATGAGAAAGATACAATAAAACACAAATTTCATATATAAAAAAAGTTCATATAACATTAATAAACAAACAACACTTATCTAAATCTCTTTCTCAAAGCAAATCCCATGTAGCCTCTCTTAGGAAATGTAGGAAGAAGAAATCTCTCACTTCTCTTCCTCTCCAACACTTTCCTAGAGAAGAATTCACACTTAAACTCACCACAAAAACTCAAAACTAGAAATATAATAACTAACTAATGGTGTGAAATGGCGTGGAATATAGGCGTGCGAAGAGGAAAATTGAGTGAGTGGAAGAATGCGAAATGGTGCGAAGGGGGGCGCGATTTTCTGATCAAATTTCGGCCCTAAATAGAGCATCTCCAATAGGTGCTTCCAAAAACTCTTCAAAAAGTGTCCAAATTCATCAAATCTTCTAGAAATAGGGCCTGCACCAACACTGGCACCGTCGACGCCAGAGACCATTTAATTTAATCAACCTTCTATGTCAAACTGCACCGTCTGCGCTGAACAGTTTTTCAATTTCTCCATTTTGACTCCAAATTTCATCTTTTTCGTTCTTTTTTGCTCCAAGTCCTAAAAATCAATAATCTACAATAAAACATAAAAAATACCTTCCATTAAAGTGCNTTTCCAGATCTTCATCCAACTTGAGATTCATAAGTCTTTATATTGACAGGCCTAATAGGTTTTTGCTGACCCCACTTTTGGTTGAGGTCTAGAAAACTTCTTTAGTAGCCTAGGTCTAACCATAGGACTTTCCTATTGACTAGTCTTAGAAAACTAGAAAAGGTATTCTCATCATTAGAAATTCAAAATTCTTCTCTTTGCTCAACTTGAGATTCCACATATTGGTCCTAACCTCTAATGTTTAGAAGGTAAGATCATTATGGGAAAGCTCAAGAAGAGTTTTTATAGGGTTATTTGGCTTTAGGATTGACCCTGGGTGTTGACTTGGAGCTAGGGTACACCATATCTTCACAATAAATTAATCCATGGTTCATTTAGAATGGATATCTATCCAATTCTTGAAATACCCAACTTGGCCTTTTGCCCCTATACACTTCCAAATTACTTAATGGCCCTTGGGACCTAAATTTGGCCAAAATTCCTAAATATTGCAAAAATACCCAAAATTGATCAAAACACATTTAAAACACCTTGAATATATCCAAACTTGCCAAAACTGACAAAAATTTCCAAAAATGACCAAATTACCAAAAGCCCCTCCATGACTTAAAAATCTAAAAATTCCAAAAATTTCAAATTACCAAAATGCCCCTCCATGACTTAAAAATCTAAAAATTCCAAAAATTCCAAAAAATTCCCAAAAAATTCCAATAAATCCAAAATATTCCCAATTTTATTTTGTCCAACTACACCTTGGTCCAATTTGGTCAANCTTTAGTTAACACTAAATGTATAAGAATATTTAGCAGTCAAGTATAAGATTTTTGATTCTCTATTCTTTAAGAAAAATTGCAAATTATTCATATTAAAACCACTTAGAATATTCATATGAAAAATAAATTCGTGAAACTTTACTAATAAATATGCTAATATTTAAATATAAGTTTAGAAAATGTAATCAAGCCTTCTTCTTTAAGTTGATTCAAGTGAAGCCAATTTTTACTTAGGCATCTCCTCAAGCTTCTTCTCACATTTTTCTTCTTTTCTTTTATTTTTCTTTTTAGGATCATTTTAAATCCTTTTTCTTTTCTTTATTTTCTTTTTTTTTTCTTTTTCTTTCTTTTTTTATGTGAGGATTACTATATTTGGATAGCCTTTAATGATTTTGAACTTCACTATCCTCNTTTTTTTTATGTGAGGATTATTATATTTGGATAGCCTTTAATGATTTTGAACTTCACTATTCTCTTCTTAAAGTTAAAAACTTTTCACATTCCTTCACTTTTTAAATTTATATTAGCTTAAAAGATTTTTCATAAAGTTTTAATCTTTTCTTCTTACATGATTCTATAAGATTTTTTAATACTTCAAAAAATGTAAAGTCTTTTATTTAAAATAGAANTTAAATTTATATTAGCTTAAAAGATTTTTCATAAAGTTTTAATGTTTTCTTCTTACATGATTCTATAAGATTTTTTAATACTTCAAAAAATGTAAAGTCTTTTATTTAAAATAGAAAAAAACATAGTCTTATTCTATCATACCAAATATCTTATCCTCTAAAATTAACCTTTATTATTTAAAAATTTTACTTAAGTTTACTATATATTTAGAAACGTAGATATAGTTATCTAAAGTTACCCTCTAATACCAAAGGTCATGTTAAATTTTTAAAATATTTTGAAAATATAATTAATTGAGGACAAATAAAATTAAGTTTCTTTTCTTTAAAAATAAATTTTTCTTTCCGCAAAACTTAAAATTTTAAAAGATTTTAAATGTAGAACTGAAAAATTAAGGGTTAAATAAAAAATTTAATACATAAGGAAAAGACATACCTGTTGAAGGTTCTTATTTGAAACTTAATTTTGAAATATTGCAGGTGCTAATATGAAAAGCTACAAAACTTAAAACATTAAATAACACAAAATACATATAAAAATTTGCTGAGAAAGAGTTAACTAAAAATACATCCAACAAAGTACTAGAACTAATAGCTTTTAGCAGATTCACAAATCTAAAGTTCACAACACAACATAAAACAGAAATAAAGCATCACAGTCTACAAACAAACAGCCTCAACAATAAAGTACAATTAAACATAAACCAAACAAAAATCTAACTAAAGCATNTGACAAATAAAATTAAGTTTCTTTTCTTTAAAAAGGAATTTTTCTTTCCGCAAAACTTAAATTTTTAAAAGATTTTAAATGTAGAACTGAAAAATTAAGGGTTAAATAAAACATTTAATACATAAAGAAAAGACATACCTGTTGAAGGTTCTTATTTGAAACTTAATTTTGAAATATTGCAGGTGCTAATATGAAAAGCTACAAAACTTAAAACATTAAATAACACAAAATACATATAAAAATTTGCTGAGAAAGAGTTAACTAAAAATACATCCAACAAAGTACTAGAACTAATAACTTTTAGCAGATTCACAAATCTAAAGTTCACAACACAACATAAAACAGAAATAAAGCATCAGAGTCTACAAACAAACAGCCTCAACAATAAAGTACAATTAAACATAAACCAAACAAAAATCTAACTAAAGCATCACCAATCATCTTCTTCTTCTTCTTCTTCTTCCTCATTTAAATTCTATTGCTGATATGGAGTAAAAACAGGGTGAGTAGGAAACTAAACTGAGTGATCACCCTTAATGAATCTGACCATTGCATCATCATAAGTAGCATCATATTCGAACTTCTGTCTCATCAAATCATCAAAGTGAGCATTTCCTCCCTCCATATTTTCCATTCTATGATCCATTCTCAAAATATCTCCCTGTTGGATCATTAGTTGCTCTATAAGTTCTTGGATAGTAGGGGTACTAGAAGTACCTGAAGTAGAAGGAATATCCCTGGTCCTACTTCCAGATCTTCATCCAACTTGAGATTCATAAGTCTTTATATTGACAGGCCTAATAGGTTTTAAAGGTTCAATCCTCTCCTTATCTGGTCTATAATCAACTCCTACCTGTTCACATAGTGTGAAGATCAGGGCAGGGTGTGCTAAACCTCCAGTAGTCTTTCTAAAAGCAATAGATCGAGTGTTCCTATAAATAATAGAGCCTACATCTATCCTTTTCTTCTGATGGATACAAAAGTTCATGATGAATCTATCTCTTGTAACCTCATTATGACGGTTTGTTGGTATCATTCTTCCAGAAATAAAGTAGTGTCAGGTCTTAGATACTACATTTAACATAGAAAGAGGAAAGTTTACCTTAACTCCATTCTTCACTTTCCAGGTTTCTCTTCCATTAGTAAGAAAAGAAATAACCTCATCCAAGGCCTCATTTGTAGTAGAAAATGATTTGTACTGGCAGCTATACACATCTTCCAACTGATAAAATTCATTAATCTCCCTTGGAGAAAACTCCACCATTTTCCCTCGAACAAACACATAGTCTTCAGAAGTCTCCTTGAAATTGGCATAGAACTCCGTCACTACGCCAATAATCGCCTCGACAGTAAAGTAGCAAAAATTCTCCCATTGTCGAGCATTGATTAATCTCTCAAATTCTCCTCCCAAATTTTTAAATCCTCGATTCAGAATCACTTTTTTAGTTTTAAGTAGACTATTGAAGCAAATTTTGGCCTTGTAGTTGACAAACTTTTGATTATCAAAATCTACTTTTCTCTTTCCTTTGCTCATTCTAGGTGCCATGGTAAATCTAATAAAATTTGATAAAATCCAAATAAATTCCCAAAAATTCCAAAAATCTCAATGTGAAACGTTTTAAACTTAAATCTAATAAGTAAAAGTTCTTCATTAAAGGTTTTTCTCAAAATCTTCCAAAAAAATCTCAAAATTTTGGATCTCGGCAATGTAAGATAAATCCTTTGTGAAAATTAAAAATTTTGAGTTCAAAGTGTGGCTCTTACCTAGAGAAAATGAAGTCCAAACTTTGTTTGCCTTAAAATTACCTCAAATCAGAGCAATAATAAGCCCTAAGTGTAAAAACCGGAGGTTGAAGGTGACTCAAGGGGTAAAAGTGGCGTTTCACTATGCAAATCACGAATTTTAAGTGTGTTTGGGTTGGTTCGGGTTGAGGGCCATGCTGGCGCCAGTGGCAAAAAACTCATATTTTGATTTTTTTCTCAAATTCAATGTTCTCTCAATTTACTCCAAAGTTTATTTAGTCTTTTTGAACATTAATTTTCATCTAAAAATAATTCTCAAACAAACATTTTCACAAATAACACCAAACTAACTTTTATTTATGAAAATACACTTTTTACAAATACATTTTTCTAATCACATTTCCATATCCTAAAAGCAAACTAAATTATAATTCAGCGTCAAAATCAAGCCACAACACTAGAACACTGACAGAAAACTATACATATAATCAGTTTTAAAGCAAAGTAAAGTAAATCAAATCCATACAATTACATTAGAACATAAGTATTTTAAAATAATAGAGAGTCAAACTTCTTCNAAAATAGTAGAAAGTTCAACTTCTTCTATTCTATCTCATCTTCAGTGCTTTCTTCTCCTCTAATATCTCCCATAAACTGGTAATTGACATACAATTATAGAAGGGTTAGTACGTGAATTGATCAGTCAAATTTTCATCGATCCATCCATTTTTCTTGAACATCTGCACCAATTCTGCTTCAACTGTTCCAGTATGATCAAAGTTCTCCTTCATTCTCCATTCTAGGTGATCAAAAAGGTAGTTAAGATTTCCTATTGCATTCATAATACTCTATAGTTCTCTTTCTATTTTAGTCATTCTCTTCTCCAAAGTTATTGCACTTCCAACTGTTGGTGGCATCAATGGTGTTGAAAGATGTGATGAATGATCTAAAATACAATCTCATGCTTCATTTCCATTCCCTATATAATTTCCATCAATAGGAATCATGGGCTCCCAAGGTAATAAAATTTTTTCCCAACTTTCATATGGAACTTGAGATTGACTGTAAAGTAGGAAAATTGTAGAAGGATGCCCAAGTCCATATATTGGCCCATTCATAATAATACCCATAACAGATTTGAAAATAACTGACCCTACATCAATGAGTTTTTCCATTTAAATGCAATAATTTAAAATGACACTTTCTCTTATAACTCTACTAATCTTCATGGTAGGGAGTAGTTTTACAGATATGAAGAAATGCCATTGTTTTGAAATTGGATTAAGCAGCAAAGCAGAGAAACTAATGTATCCCTCATCTCTGATTTCCCAATTATCATGTTCATCTGTCAGAAAATTTTATATTTCTTACATCTTATCTTTCGTTGGGATAAAATTTATATAATGATAGATTGAAACATTTTCTATCATATACAAATCATTAATTCAAACCGGAGTAAATGATACAACTTTACCTCAAATGAAGACAACTCCTTGGGTAATTCCATATAAGCTAGCATAAAACTCCTTTAATACGGGTACTACAACTGCAACAGTAGTGTAGCACATAACTTCTCAATGTCTTTGTACAATGATTTTCTTGATCTGTGAACTTAGATTACTCACTCCATGATTGATAAAGCCTCTCTCCTTGATAAGTGTCTTCTTCGTGATGACTTTATCGTATAATCTCTGCGTGTCAAAATTGATAAACTTTCTTCTATTGAAAACTCCATACCTTGAAGTATTTCTGGAATTGGAATCCATGGAATTCAAAATTAGGAAGTTTCTGGACGTCCAAGGCAGTTTATAGGAAATTAGAAACACCTCTCGGCGGTTATTATAGAGTGAAATCCCACCAAAGTCCGCTAAACCCGTTCAGCACGTGGAAAATGCTCGGGACACCATCGACACTCCTGATGGTGTTGTCGGCGCCATGGTCCTTTAGGTGGGCGCCGTCGATGCCAGAGGCTAAGTTCACGTCTGAAATTTTTTTTTTTTCAATGTGATTCCAAATTTTCCTCTAATACCAATATTTCTCTTAATTTATGATATTTAAAATTGTGTAGGACTTAAAAATACTATTATTTCCTAATACATTAACACACTTATTAACAAAATATTAATATATAGATATATAGATTTTTATATGGGTTGCCTCCCACAAAGCGCTTGGTTTAACGTCGTAAGCCCAACATACCATTGTTTAGTTGAGTTGACTTAAGATTAAAACTTCTTTAAATTGTGGTATGTGTTCTTCATAATAATGTTTTAATCGATGCCTATTAACTTTAAATATCTTTCCAATTTTAGGTTCCTTAATAACAACAGTTCCATAATGGTAAACTTTAGTCACTTTAAATGGTCATAACCATATGGATTTTAGCTTTCCTGGAGATAATCTCAATATTGTATTATATAATAGATCTTCTTTTCCAGGTTCAAGCTTCTTATTAACAATCTTCCGATCATGCCATATTTTCATTTTTTCTTTATAAATTTTTGCATTATCATATGCTTCATTTCTTATCTCCTCAAGTTCGTTGAGTTTGCAATAATCTTTTCTCACCAACATCTTTTATATTAAAATTAAATTTTTTAATAGCCCAAAATATTTTATGCTCCAATTCGACTGGTAAGTGGCATGTTTTTCCAAAAATAAGTCTGTATGGGGACATTTCTATAGGAGTCTTATAATCAGTTTTGTATGCCCATAATGCAGTACCTAATCTAGCAGACCGATCTAATTTATAAGGATTTACAACTTTTTCTAAAATTTGTTTTATTTCCAATTTGATATTTCTGTTAGACCGCTACTCTGAGGATGATAATCAGTAGAGAATTAATGCATAATACATATTTTTTTAATCAATTTCTCGATTCTCTTATTTCTAAAATGGGATCCTCCATCTGTAATAATTACTTTGGGCATTTCATATCATGTAAAAATGTTTTTTTTAAATTTAAAAACACACTTAGCATCACATTTAGGTACAACAACAATTTCAATCCATTTGGACATATAATCAACAACAAGTAATATATATATAAGTTTCCAAATGAAGACATAAATGATCCCATAAAATCTATTCCCCACACATAAAAAATTTTAACTTCCAATGTGTAATTTAGAGGCTTTTCATTTCTTCTAGAAATACTTCATACTCGCTGACATTGATCGCATGTTTTAATATATTCATTAACATCTCTAAAAAGAGTAGACCGATCAAATCGAGCTTGCAAAACTTTATAAGCAGTTCTATTTGTTCCAAAATATCTTCCAAACTCAAAATCATGACATCTCTCAATTATTTGTTGAGTTTCTTCATAAGACACACATCTTCAAATAATTAGATCTTTACATTGTTTATATAAATATGAGTAATCCTAAAAATAGAATTTTGAATCATATATAAATTTTTTTAGTTGTTGATTCTTAATATCTAGTGGTAGAATATCACTTATAATATAATTTACTATATCAGCATACTACGGTGTATCTATTTCATCAATATTATATAATTGTTCATCAAAGAAATTTTCTAAAATATCATTTTCAAAATTAGTTAATATTTCTTTTTCTAGTCTAGACAAATGATCAGCTATTTGATTATCATTTCTCTTTCTATCAATTACAGAAAAATCAAACTCTTGCGATAAAAGTATCCATCTAATTAATCTTGGTTTAACATCCTTCTTTTGCATTAAGTATTTAATAGCAGAATGATTGAATGCACTATAGATTTAGTTCTAATTAAGCATGGTCTAAATTTATCAAAGGCATATACAACAGCTAATAACTTTCTTTCAGTAGTAGTGTGGTTAATTTGAGCATCATTTAGAGTTTTAGTAGCGTAATATATTACTTTAAAAGTTTTGTTGTGCCTTTGTCCTAAAAGATTTAATTAGGTCTAATTAGGGTTAGCCTAATTAGGGTTTAAATGTTAATTAAGCGTAATGTAAGTAAGACTTAAAGGTTTAATTAGTTCTAATTTGGGTTAGTCTTAATTAAGATTTAAAAGTTAATTAAGCCTAATTTAGGTAAGTCTTAGAGGTTTAATTAGGTCTAATTAGGGTTAGATTTAATTAAGGTTTAAAGGTTAATTAAGCCTAATGTAAGTAAGGCTTAAAATGTTTAATTAGATCTAATTAGTGTTGGACCTAATTTAGGTTTAAAGGTTTATTAAGCCTAATGTAAGTAATGGTTAAAAGGTTTAATTAGGGTTAGACCTAATTGAGGTTTAAAGGTTAATTAAGTCTAATATAAGTATGGCTTAAAGGTTTGATTAAGTCTAATTGGGGTTATACTTAATTAAGGTTTAAAGGTTAATCAAGCCTAAGGTAAGTAAGGCTTAAAAGATTTAATTAGGTCTAATTAGGGTTAGACCTAATTCAGGTTTCAAGGTTAATTAAGCCTAATGTAAGTAAGGCTTAAAAGGTTTAATTAGATCTAATTAGGGTTAGACCTAATTAAGGGTTAAAGGTTAATTAAGCCTAATGTAAGTAAGACTTAAAGGTTTTATTAGTTCTAATTAGGATTTAAAGGTTAATTGAGCTAAATTTAGGTAAGGCGTAAATGTTTAATTAGGTCTAACTAGGGTTAAACCTAATTAAGGTTTAAATGTTAATTAAGCCTAATGTATGGCTTAAAATGTTTAATTAGCTCTAATCAGGGTTAGAACTAATTGAGATTTAAAGGTTAATTAAGGCTAATGTAAGTAATATTTAAAAAGTTTAATTAGGTCTAATTAGGTTTAAACCTAATTGAGGTTTAAACCTAATTGAGGTTTAAAGGTTAATGAAGCCTAATGTAAGTGAGGCTTAGAGATTTGATTAGGACTAATTAGGGTTAGACCTAATTAAGGCTTAAAGTTTAATTAAGTCTAAGGTAAGTAAGGCTTAAAATATTTAATTAGGTCTAGTTAGGGTTAGATGGAGATTTAAAGGTTAATTAAGTCTAATGTAAGTAAGACTGAAAATGTTTAATTAGGCCTAATTAGGGTTAGACCTAATTAAGGTTTAAGGGTTAATTAAGCCTAATATAAGTAAGGCTTAAAGGTTTGATTAGGCCTAATTAGGGTTAGACCTAATTGAGGTTTAAAGGTTAATTAAGCCTAATGTAAGTAAGGCTTAAAAGACCTAATAGGGTTAGACTTAATTGAGGTTTAAATGTTAATTAAGCCTAATGTAAGTAAGTCTTAAAATATTTTCATAAGTCTAATTAGGGTTTTGCATAATTGAGGTTTAAAGGTCAATTAAACCTAATGTAAGTAAGGCTTAAAAGGTTTATTTATCTTTAATTAGAGTTAGACCTAATTGGGGTTTAAAGGTTAATTAAGCCTAATGTAAGTAAGGCATAAAAAGTTTATTAGGTCTAACTAGGGTGACCTAATTGAGATTTAAAGGTTAATTAAGCCTAATGTAAGTAATGCTTAAAATGTTTAATTAGGTCTAATTAGGGTTAGACCTAATTGAGGTTTAAAGGTTAATTAAGCCTAATAAAAGTAGGCTTAACCAGTTTAATTAGGTATAATTAGGGTTAGACATAATTAAGGTTTAAAGGTTAATTAATCCTAACATAATTAATTTTTAATTAGGACTAATTAGGGTTAGACTAAATTGAGGTTTAAAGATTAATTAAGTCTAATGTAAGTAAGGCTTAAAGGTTTGATTAGGTCTAATTAATTAGGATTTAAGATGTACTTAAGCCTAATATAAGTAAGGTTTTAAGGATTTGATTAAGTCTAAAGAGTTTTAGAACTAATCAGGGTTTAGGATATGCTTAAGCCTACTGTAAGTAAGGCTTAAGGAGGTTTGATGAGGTTTAATTGCGTTTAGACCTAATTGAAGTTTAAGATGACCTAAATTCAAATTTTAGGATCGAACTAGGTCAGACTAATTGGACTCAACATCTGACCTAATTTCATGTCCAAATCAGATCAATATAAATCATAAAGTCCAAATTAGTATTCTTAGGCTGAATTATAAATTTTGAATATACAAATTATACCTCCAAAGATCTAAATTGTCATTTTAAACCCTTAAAATGATTGGAAAATTGGTTTTAGTTATTATATTAATGTCCAAGGATTTTATAACTAATACCAATTTTAACTTCCAATTTTCTAATTTTTTATAATTATTTTTGAGAATAATTACAAAATGTGATGAAAATTGTTGAATTTCATTATTTTGTATTTTTCCTAACCATGAAAAAATCAGAACAATTCCAAGGGTGAAAGGAAAATTCACTGTGAATTTTAGAATTTTTGGAATTATAATTAATTTTTAATAATTAAATTAATTTAGGGAGTAATTAATTAATTAAAAATTAAANCCCAAAGATCTAAATTGTCATTTTAAACCCTTAAAATGATTGGAAAATTGGTTTTAGTTATTAGATTAATCTCCAAGGATTTTATAACTAATACCAATTTTAACTTCCAATTTTTTGATTTTTTATAATTATTTTTTAGAATAATTACAAAATGTGATGAAAATTGTTGAATTTCATTATTTTGTATTTTTCCTAACCATGGAAAAATCAGAACAATTCCAAGGGTGAAAGGAAAATTCACTGTGAATTTTATAATTTTTGGAATTATAATTAATTTTTAATAATTAAATTAATTTAGGGAGTAATTAATTAATTAAAAATTAAATATAATTCCAAGATCTAGGCCTGAGGCTATGGGGGATTGATTGCTTTATGGATGGGGAAGTTTTTCTTTATTGAGTGCAACACGATTTCAGAGATCTATCTTCTCTTCTCCTCTCCTTGGAAGATCTCAGGTATGGTTTTAAATAGCCGTTGAAGGCCATGGTTGAGCTCTGGCTTGATTGGAGAAGGTAAGAGGTGGCGCAGGGAGGCTCAGAGAAGCTAAATGGATTGAATTTTGGTTCTGGATAATAATTCTACCATTTCCATGGTGTACTCATCATGAGCTCAAGTATGGAGATGAAGGTGGCTTAGGTTAAAGCTTCCTTCTTATTAGACGGGTGCTGAGGTGGATAAAACAACTTGGAAATGAGCTGGCTTGGCTAGCCTACCTAGGTTCAAAGGGATATGATGTCAAATTTAAGTGAAGTGTCATATACTCTCCCCCTCATGATGGCTTTTAGTCTTAATAAAAAATGGTGTCTCCTTGGATTTTAAATAAAGTTAATGGGTAAACCCTATAGTGATGGATGACTTTGGCTTATGGGTAAACCCATCAAGGATGGGCCTTAAGCTTTAGCTATGATTTTAGGGCTGAAACCTAGGCTTAATAGGTCTTAATTTTATCATTTTAGTTAATTAAATAAATAATTAATTAAGATGAAAAATTGATCAGAAGACCATGAGTTGACCATGATGGTTTAGGGTTGACCAAATAGTCAAGGTTGTGACCATTGGGTCCAGGATTGACCAAATGGTCAATTTGGTGACCATTGGGTCTAGAGTTGACCAAATGGTCAAGGTAGTGACCATTGGGTCCAGAGTTGACCAAATGGTCAATGTAGTGACCATTGGGTCTAGGGTTGACCGAATGGTGGTCTAGGGTTGACCAAATAGTCAATGTGGTCAATAATGGTTCAAATTAGGTTCTACCATTCCTGTTTTATTTTGTCTAAAGTGTCACTCAATTTTGAGGTAAAAAGGATACACATTAAGGTTTGGTCTAAGCTTTAGGGTTTAGGGAGTCAATGTTAGTAGATTTCTTCCCCAACATGGATTTGATGATCATAGTGATCTTAGGACTTGTAGAAGAATCCTAGGGATTCTAAGTTGATTTGGGTAGTTTAGGATATGTCCTGATCATGGATGTCGGTTTAGGATAGATCCTCACAAAAGTCAGGTCAACAATCTCGTTGTTAGTAATGATGACTAACAACAATCTATATTTGCATATGAGGTCCAACCAGATGAACATCAGTACCACCTCAACAGTGAGCTGAGCAAGTGTCTTACCTCTATCCATTTGAAAAAATAATTGACTGTCACTATAAAAAACTTGTGCTGGCACTTAGATAGGGGAAAGGGCTATGATTTCCAAATCCCAAGTGGCAAATGACTAAGGACTTGAGATTAGCGGAAGGTTGTGTGTTGGTTGATGGTGTAAAAGGTGAGTATTTTTCACACTGTTCAAATTTTCGAAAAAATTCTTTAGCATCCTTGAGTAGTGTAAGCTAGAAGTAGCCTTATCGTTGTACATAATAGGCTAAATTATTCCCTCTGCAATGGCTCCCGTATTCTTCAAAGTTCACTTATATGAGAATGTCTAAGGCTTTGTCTTCCCTTAAGCACCTTGGGTATACCGAGGTATCTGATTGCCTAAAGAGTTTTCCTTCTATCATCAGATACAATACAACCTTGATTTTGAATCTTCTTGGATCTACAACCTCCTCCGTTACTTTCCCTGTCTCAAGGTAGAGGATGTAAGGATCTATCCATCTTTTTTTTTTCTTTTGACTTTAATAGAAACTTCCATCTTTTCTAGTTCATCGACTGTTGATTGAGTGAGCCTTTGCAGAGTTTCGCCCAAACTAATTCATTTGGAAAAGGTACATGTGACATGGTTTTCCTCGCAACCCACATGCTCTAAACAAATGTTTTTAAACCTTACAATCTCTTTTTGTGTCTTGGTAAGGTACTTGGTTAGTAGATCATCTCGGTTCTCAAAATCTCTGTTGACTTGATTTACGACTAGTAAGGGATCTCACCAGCAGCTTGACAACAGCTTGTATTCTGTTTGTGACCTCAAATTCTACCATGATAGACTAGTAGATGTGCTCTCCAGCCGAACTNAAAAATAAAAATAAAAATATTCTCTTGCTCAGTGAACAGAGGAAAACCATGTGAAATTATTTTCACATTAATTTGATGCATAAATTATTTATAAAAAATAAATTAGGGTTAGGGGTTTTTCAATTCTCCATTCAGGTTAGATTACCACTTTGACCCTAAATTTTTATATGTTGTAGCGTCTGTCTAGATGCACAATTTGAGCATTTTTTCAAAGATATAAGAGATCTCTAGATAGAGATCTTAATTTTCTAAGTTTTTATGCATTTTCTGTTCAAATAATTATAGAAAATTGCATGTGATTTAGAAAATTTTACAAATATTCGTGTAAGTTTCCTATGGCTAGAGTAGTCTTAGGAAATAATTTTATGATTTTTAAAAATNATATAAGCCCAAAACTCGTCTTCAGACTCCGAGGTTGTCATTCGTCATGACCTAAATCCTCACATCTTCAAGATTATTTGTGCTGCTTGTTTCACACAAATGTAAATCCTAACAATAAAAATTGCAGGATGAAACATCTAAATGATTTCACTCAAATGTAAATCCTAATAAATAAAAATTGCAGGATGAAACATCTAAATGATTTCTCCTAAATAAAGCCAAATAATAGGATAGTAATTGCAGGATGAAACATCTAAATGATTTCTCCTAAATTGAAGCCAAATAATAGGATAGCTTCGGAAGTCACCGAAGTTCTCCTTCGGATCTGTGACATCCTCTAGTATTTCCTCCTTTGGACTAGAAATCACCGAAGTTCTCCTTCGGATCAGTGATATCCTCTAGTGTTTCCTCCTTTGAACTCCAAAACAAAAATGTTCCAAATTTGAACCAATCCCATTCACACTTCTTAGTCCAATATCTTTGAAATGTCCAAAATGTTCCAAATTTGAACCAATCCCCCTTCACACTTCTTAGTCCAATATCTTTGAAATGTCAAAACAAAACGTTCCAAATTTGAACCAATCCCCCTTCACACTTCTTAGTCCAATATCTTTGAAATGTCCTTAACCAAATTTGAACCAATCCCCCTTCACACTTCTTAGTCCAATATCTTTGAAATGTCCTTACCATCAAATTTGAACCAATCCCCCTTCACACTTCTTAGTCCAATATCTTTGAAATTTCCTTACCATCGAAATTTGAACCAATCCCCCTTCACACTCCTTAGTCAGATATCTTTGAGATGTCCTTACCATTCAACTCCTTGAAGATAATTTTTTCTTGATTTTATTGAGAGTATTCTAAGGTAACTTCAGTTACCTAAGATGTAATTAACTATAGG
>JXCR01146015.1:69413-88454 GCA_002079205.1 Phalaenopsis hybrid cultivar
TGTTTAGGATCGTTAAAACCTTCTCTGGCTTAGCCTTCAACATGTCAATGGTTAATAAAAGAATTTAAAAAAATTACTAGTCAATTCTCTGAAGGGCATTTCAAAGGGCTCAACTTCTTATTAAACATTTTAAGAATTTTAAAGGTTTCTTTTAGGTCTTATATATGTTGTTCAATAGAGTTGCTTTTACTAGGACATCATAGACAAACACCTTAATATTTTTCCTTTTCTAATTTAAAAATATTACATCCAGGAGGAATTGATAGATTTAATTGACATTTTTAGCCTGAAAGGCATTACATTGAAGAAAAAATGCCTTTTGCAGTTATAAAGGCAGTTTTTTCGGTGTCAGCCAGATGCACCCTTAACTGGCGATAGCCCGAGAAAACGTCAAGGAAGATCATCAGAGTAGTCGACCAACCAATCAACCATTGTGTCAATTCTTGGCAGGGGATATGTATCTTTTGGGCAGGCAACACTGAGTTTAGTAAAGTCAAAACTCATTCTCCATTTGTCTTAGGCTTCAGAACCATCACCAAGTTCAAGAGCTAGGTCAAATATTGCACCTCCTAGATGTAGCCCATCTTCTTCAGCTTTTGGACTTTTGCTGCTGTTGATTCAGCCAACACCCTCGCGGTAGATCAAAGTTTTTGTAGCACCAATTGAGTGAAAGGGCTGATATTGAACTAGTGGCATGCGAAGTTGACTAGGACTCCATTCATTTTTGCGACTGTCCAAGTGAACATTTCTTGATGCATACGAAGGGTCGTTCAAATCAATAGTTCGCTATGCCCTACATAAAAGTTCTCACTGAAATGAAAATCTCACTAGGCTCATCCTTGCTTGTTGCAAGCACCAGGAGGATGGTCTTGCTGGTCTCAAAACCTTCTTCCCTTTGGGTTCGAATGTCGAGTGGTTCCTAGTCGACATTGGTGACCGCCCAAAGATAACAGCTTCCAGAATGCTTCAAGTTTCCTCAGGTTGTGATTATCTCCCCATTTTCAGGGAATTTTGTTGCCATGTGGTAGTTCAAAGCTACAGCTTGATAGTTATTCAAAAATTTTCAACCTAAGATTGCATTATAGGTAGGCGGGGATTCAACCACCAAAAAGTTCTCTGTGTTGGTAAATTATTTTTTTCATTCTCCCCACGATATATACAACATGACTGCACTCAGGACTTCTATCTTCTCAACTAAGAAGCTAAACAATAGTCTAACCAGTGTCACCAATTAGTAGGTTTTGAGTTCCATCTTATTAAATGATGTTTTGAACAAGAAATTGACTGAAATCCCTGTGTCGACTAGAATGCTGCCCACCTTGTAGTTGTTTATAATGGTTGTGATGATGATAGCATCATATTGTGAGTTTCCCTTTAATGGAATATCTGCATATATAAAAGTGATCAGAGGGTGTGTATGAGTGTAAGAGTTGACAAACAAACCTCCTCAGACACTCGGGATAACCCTCCACCTCCGCTGAAGATAGTCAGGATGATCCAAGCTAGGTGGATTTCATGTATCCAAATGGGTCCATATGTTAGCTCCTCTGTTGAGGTATTTCCCTGTCGCTATGTGTGTGCTCCAATGACGATGAACTCCTTCAACTTTCTGCCTAGATGAGCCCCTCAGACAAATTTTTGCGGTGATGACATTCCTCCATGCCAAGCTCGTCGTATCGATGGTAGGCACAATATTTCTTTGAATTGCACAGTGTTGGTGCGATCTTCAGCAGAGGGGATTTATTTAAGTAGATCTTATTTTGAATGGTCTGGACTAGTCTGACCATTGACACATTTATGTGTGTTGAACCTTGCATCTCCTGGTGTATGTGTGGTCGTTGAAGTACCGTGACGGCTGCTAATTGAAGGGGTGTTTTTGTTGACCTGAGTTGCTTTGGTTGCTCTTTTGGTTGTCTCAGGAGCTTGGTTCGCCATTCAATCGAAGGTCAAGAGCTCAATCCCTCTTTGGAGTTCTATCATTATCCCAATTCTTGAGCTTCTACACTGAGTGGTCAGATGCATTTGGTTTAATTTTATAAGACTCATAAGGTCCTCCTTGTTGACGATGTGGTTATTTGCCAGTTTAAAGACAAGACCTCAGCGAAGGTCCTTGGCTTAAGCAGGTTCTATTCGTACCAAAATCCCTTGCAGTGGATCCTCAGTTTTAGGGAGGTTTGGGTGATGAGAGGCTCTGAGTTCTTCACCTCCAATATTTCCTTTTGGAAAAGAGTGATGTAGGTTTGCAAGCTTTCGTTCTTCCCTTACTCTGATATGAAGTAGGACCTCTATATCCTTCCTTGGTTTCTGTGTGGTAGCAAAGTGTGTCAGGAAGAGCTTCCAAAATTCAAAGAAGGATGGAGTGACTCCATCTGGTAGGCTATTAAATCATCAAGGCGTGGCTTCTTTTAGCGTGGTCAAGAACAACCAGCACTTCATGGCGTCATCGACCTGTAGGACTCCTACCGTCGACTCAGAAGAAGCGCAGTGATCAACCGAGTCACTCTTTCCTTTGTAGGCGTCAAAGTGAGGAATTCTAAGCTTTATCGAGGGTATTACTTCTAGGATTCTTCGAGAGAAGGCGCTACCTATAACTGACTGAGTGAACATTGTCCCTTGGTCCATCTGATTTGGGAGCGCCACCGTAGACGCGTCGATGTCTGCCGATTGGGAATCTTCTTGTACTTCGATTGTTGGTCAGTGGCCATGCCAACAGTGGACCATTGACAGATTGTTGAGGGGAGTCTTCTAGAGGCGGTTTCACCAAGACACTCCCTCCACAAGCGACGATAGGATGTTTTGTAAGATTATGATTCCTTGAAGAGCTTTAAATTGGACCATTATTTAAGTTCGTAATGTCTGGACCTCTTTTCGTACGTCTTGAAGCACCATCCCTGTATTGAACACCATGGACACTATTTCTCTCTGCTGGGATTCTCCTTTTTGTTGGATCCGCTTTTTGTCTGGGGCATATCCCGCTCACCGCACCACCTTTCAGGATGTTGAATCCTAAGTTGTCTGTTGTGAACATGTATCGAGGGTTAAAACTAGGAGAAAAAGGGATAGAGAGAAAGAGAATAATTAGGCCAATTCCTGTAGCAAAATTGGGGAAAAAGGTCCCTTTATTTGTCCTTTTACCTCCTCTTTATTGAAATGTATTTGTATAATTATATAAAAGAGGGAACATTTAAGTAAACCACTCTTAGCATGATTAATTATGTTGGTTTTAAATCAAATTTGTATTACAAATTGAATTTGAATATGATAGCAACCAGCAGGTCGACTTGCTTGGGTTTGACCGACCGAGGCGACCGCTCGAATGACGATCGCACTCACGGAAGTAAAAACTGGTTTAGCGACTCGTTGCTATCGGACAGCCTCGTAACGAACTTTGAGGTGACCAAAGCTGTAGGCGCGATCAGTTGATTGAGTCTCTCATCATAGTATGCTGGTTGACTACGACCGGGTGCTCAATTGCTGAATGAACGCTTCAGATTATGTTCTTTTAGTCTGACATCTCGATCACACGACCACTATTCTGGTCATTAAATTGTTTTGAGATTCCTCTCAGTAGGTTCTAATGTATACAAAATTCTATGATTTTTTCTTAACAAATATAGGTTCAGGTTAGGCCAGTATTATCTCTTATTATTATTATCGACCAAATTTAATAATTGTGCACGAGCTTGGAAGCTTGTTCTTTTGTCGACAAGGTTCTCTTAATACATAAAAAATCAAGCTTGATGAGATATTAAGTCCATTGAACAGTTCTAGCATTCGTTTCCGGCACACATAAAACTACGACTTTAGTCTATTATTATTAGTATTATTATTATTATTATTATTATTTGTTTGATTGTGAAATTTTAATCTCTTATCGTCATACGTATTTTTCTATTATTGTATTATATATTATTTCTTAATAAAGNCCTGATCATGGATGTCGGTTTAGGATAGATCCTCACAAAAGTCAGGTCAACAATCTCGTTGTCAGTAATGATGACTAACAAAAATCTATATTTGCATATGAGGTTCAACCAGATGAACATCCGTACCACCTCAACAGTGAGCTGAGCAAGTGTCTTACCTCTATCCATTTGAAAAAATAATTGACTGTCACTATAAAAAACTTTTGTCGGCATTTAGACAGGGGAAAGGGCTATGATGTCCAAATCCCAAGTGATAAATGACTAAGGACTTGAGATTAGCTGAAGGTTGTGTGCTAGTTGATAGTGTAAGGGGTGCGTATTTTTCACACTCTTCAAATTTTCAGAAAAATTCTTTGGCATCCTTGAGTAGTGTAGGCTAGAAGTAGCCTTGTCGTTGTTACAATAAGTTAAATTATTTCCTCTGCAATGACTCTCGTATTCTTCAGAGTTCACTTCTATGAGAATGTCTAAGGCTTTGTCTTCCCTTAAGCACCTTGGGTATATCGAGGTATCTAATTGCCTAAAGAGTTTTCCTTCTATCATCAGATACAATACAACCTTGATTTTGAATCTTCGCAGATCTACAACCTCCTCCGGTACTTTCTCTTTCTCAAGGTAGAGGATGTAAGGATCCATCCAGCTTTTTTGTTCTTTTGACTTTAATAGAAACTTCCATCTTTTCTAGTTCATCGAATGTTGATTGAGTGAGCCTTTGCAGAGTCCCCCCAAACTAATGCATTTGGAAAATGTACCAGTGACATGGTTTTCCTTGCAACTCACATGCTCTAAAAAATGTTTTTAAACCTTACAATCTCTTTTTGTGTCTTGGTAATGTACTTGGTCAGTAGACCATCTGGTTCTCAAAATCCCTGTTGACTTGATTTACGACCAGTAAGAAATTTCACCAGCAGCTTGACAACGCCTAACTTGTGGGCCCAACAAAGATAAGCAATCAACACCTTGTATTCTGTTTGTGACATCAAATTCTACCATGATAGACAAGTAGATGTGCTCTCCAGCCGGATTGCTCAACACCAGTCCTAGCCAGCCAGTTGCAAGTTTGGACGCTCTATCGAAGTGCAAGATTTAGGTTTTGTTGTTAGCTAGGTTCCCTTAGTGTGATTCTCCCGCCTCAGAGAAGACCACCAAAAAAAAAATTGTGATTTTCTGTACCTTGATGGTCATTTGGGAGACATACTTAATGTCGCATTCATTGAGTTCTATTGTCCACTTCAAGAATTGATCGGAATGTCTCAGTTGAGTGAGCATGGATTTTAGTGGATGATCATTGATGACTTGAATTGGGTGCACCTTGAATTGCAGCTGGAGCCCTCGAGAGGAGATAGTCAAGGCAAGTGTTAGTTTTAACATAATGGGGTACATGGTTTTGACACCTCAAAGAATTTGATTGGTGCAATACATCGAGAAATGTTTCCCTGCCTCCCCTCTGACTAGTACTGAGCTGTCTGCTTCTCACCAAACACTGAGGTACAACGACAATTCTTTCATTGGTTTTGGACTTTGTAGCAGCATAGATGATGCCAGAGCATCCTTTATGCCTTTAAACACTGAATCACAATTGGATGCCCATTTGAAACATTGTTTTCTTCCTAGAGCCTTGAAGAATGTGAAACACTTGTCACCAGCTTTTGAAATGAAGCGACTTAGTCCCACTACTCGTGCAACTAGCCCTTATATCTCTTTAGGATTCCCGGGGGGGGGGGCGNNGGGGGGGGGGGGGGGGGATGTTTAAGATCGTTAAAACCTTCTCTGGCTTAGCCTTCAACATGTCAATGGTTAATAAATTTTTTTTTAAAATTACCGGTCAATTCTCTGAAGGGCATTTCAAAGGGCTCAACTTCTTATTAAACATTTTAAGAATTTCAAAGGTTTCTTTTAGGTCTTATATATGTTGTTCAATAGAGTTGCTTTTACTAGGACATCAAAGACAAACACCTTAATATTTTTTCTTTTCTAATTTAAAAATATTACATCCAGGAGGAATTGATAGATTTAATTGAAATTTTTAGCCTGAAAGGCATTACATTGAAGAAAAAAATGCCTTTTGCAGTTATAAAAGCAGTTTTTTGGTGTCAGCCGGATGCACCCTTAATTGGCGATAGCCTGAGAAAAATTCAAGGAAGATCATCAGAGTAGTCGACCAACCAATCAACCATTGTGTCAATTCTTGGCAGGGGATATGTATCTTTTGGGTAGGCAACACTGAATTTAGTAAAGTTAACACTCATTCTCCATTTGTTTTAGGCTTCAGAACCATCACCAAGTTCAAGAGCTAGGTCAAATATTGCACCTCCTAGATGTAGCCCATCTTCTTCAGCTTTTGGACTTCTGCTGCTGTTGATTCAGCCAACACCCTCGTGGTAGATCAAAGTTTTTGTATCACCAATTGAGTGAAAGGGCGGCTGATATTGAACTGGTGGCATGCGAAGTTGACTAGGACTCCATTCATTTTTTTGATTGTCCAAGCGAACATTTCTTGATGCATACAAAGGGTCGTTCAAATCGATAGTTCACTATGCCATACATAAAAGTTCTCACTGAATAGAAAAATCTCACTAGGCTCATCCTTGCTTGTAATAAGCACCAGGAGGATGGTCTTGCTGGTTTCAAAACCTTCTTCCCTTTGGGTTTGAATGTCGAGTGGTTTCTAGTTAACACTGGCGACTGCTCAAAGATAACAGCTTCCAGAATGCTTCAAGTTTCCTCAGGTTGTGATTATCTCCCCATTTTCAGAGAATTTTGTTGCCATGTGGTAGTTCAAAGCTACAGCTTGGTAGTTATTCAAAAATGTTCAACCTAAGATTGCATTATAGGTAGGCAGGGATTTAACCACCAAAAAGTTCTCTGTGTTGGTAAATTATTTTTTTCATTCTCCCCATGATACATACAACATGGCTGCAGTTAGGGCTTATTTCTTCTCAACTAAGAAGCTAAACAATAGTCCAACCAGTGTCACCAATCAGTAGCTTTTGAGTTCCATCTTATTAAATGATGTTTTGAACAAGATATTGACTGAAATCCCTGTGTCGACTAGAATGTTGCCCACCTAGTAGTTGTTTATAATGGTTGTCATGATGATAACATCATAACGTGAGTTTCCCTTTAATGGAAGATCTGCATATATAAAAGTGATTGGAGGGTGAGTATGAGTGTAAGAGTTGACAGAACTAACCTCCTCGGACACTCGGGATAACCCTCCACCTCCGCTGAAGATAGTCAAGATGATCCAAGCTAGGTTGATTTCATGTATCCAAATGGGTCCATATGTTAGCTCCTCTGTTGAGGTATTTCCTTGTCGCTATGTGTGTGCTCCAACGAAGATGAACTCCTTCAACTTTCTGCCTAGATGAGCCCCTCAGACAAATTTTTGCGGTGATGACATTCCTCCATGCCAAGCCCGTCATATCGATGGTAGGCACAATATTTGTTTGAATTGCACAGTGCTGGTGCGATCTTCAGCATAGGGGATTTATTTAAGTAGATCTTATTTTGAATGGTCTGGACTAGTCTGACCATTGACACATTTATGTGTGTTGAACCTTGCATCTCCTGGTGTATGTGTGGTCGTTGAAGTACCGTGACGGCTGCTAATTGAAGGGGTGTTTTTGTTGACCTGAGTTGCTTTGGTTGCTCTTTTGGTTGTCTCAAGAGCCTGGGTCGCCATTTAATCAAAGGTCAAGAGCTCAATCTCTCTTTGGCCTTCTGTCATTATCCCAGTTCTTGAGCTTCTACACTCAGTGGTCAGATGCATTTGGTTTAATTTTATAAGACTCATAAGGTCCTCCTTGTTGGCGATGTGGTTATTTGCCAGTTTAAAGAGAAGACCTCAGCGAAGGTCCTTGGCTTGAGCAGGTTCTAGTCGTGCAAAATCCCTTGAAGGGGATCCTCTGTTTTAGGGAGGTTTGGGTGATGAGAGGCTCCGAGTTCTTCACCTCCAATATTTCCTTTTGGAAAAGAGTGATGTAGGTTTGCAAGCTTTCGTTCTTCCTTTGCTCTGGTATGAAGCAGGACCTCTGTATCCTTCCTTGGTTTCTGTGTGGTAGCAAAGTGTGTTAGGAAGAGCTTCCAAAATTCAAAGAAGGATGGAGTGACTCCATCTGGTAGGCTATTAAATCATCAAGGCGTGACTTCTTTTAGCATGGTCAAAAACAACCAACACTTCATGGCGTCATCGACCTGTAGGACTGCTACCGTCGACTCAGAAGAAGCGCAGTGATCAACCGAGTCAATCTTTCCATTGTAGGAGTCAAAGTGAGGAATTCTAAGCTTTATCGAGGGTATTACTTCTAGGATTCTTCGAGAGAACGCACTACCTATAATCGACCGAGTGAACATTGTCCCTCGGTCCATTTGATTTGGGAGCGTCGCCGTAGACGCGTCGATGTCTGTCGATTGGGAATCTTCTTGTACTTCGATTGTTGGTTAGTGGCCATGCCAACAGTGGACCATTGACAGATTGTCGAGGGGAGTCTTCTAGAGGCGGCTTCACCAAGACACTCCCTCCACAGGCGACGATTGGGTGTTTTGTAAGATTTTGATTCCTCGAAGAGCTTTAAATTGGACCATTATTTAAGTTCGAAATGTCTGGACCTCTTTTCGTACGTCTTGACGCACCATCCCTGTATTGAACACCATGGGCACTATTTCTCTCTGCTGGGATTCTCCTTTTTAGTTGGATCCACTTTTTGTCTGGGGCATATCCCGCTCACCGCACCACCTTTCAGGATGTTGAATCCTAAGTTGTCTGTTGTGAACATGTATCGAGAGTTAAAACTAGGAGAAGAAGGGATAGAGAGAAAGAGAATAATTAGGCCAATTCCTGTGGCAAAATTGGGGAAAAAGGTCCCTTTATTTGTCCTTTTACCTCCTCTTTATTGAAATGATTTGTATAATTATATAAAAGAGGAAACATTTAAGGAAATCACTCTTAACATGATTAATTATGTTGGTTTCATATCAAATTTGTATTACAAATTGAATTTGAATATGATAGCAACTGACAGGTCGACTCGCTTGGGTTTGATCGACCGAGGCGACTGCTCGAATAACGATCGCACTCGCGTAAGTAAAATCTGGTTAAGCGACTGGTTGCTATCGGACAACATCGTAACAAACTTTGAGGTGACCAAAGCTGTAGGCGTGATCCACTGATTGAGCCTCTCATCATAGTATGTTGGTTGACTACGCCGGGTGCTCAATAGCTGAATGAACACTTCAGATTATGTTCTTTTAGTCCGACACCTCGATCACACGACCACTATTCCGGGCCATTAGATTGTTTTGAGATTCATGTCAGCAATTCTAATGTATACAAAATTCTATGATTTTTTCTTAACAAATATAGGTTCAATTAGGCCAGTATTATCTCTTATTATTATTATCGACCAAATTTAATAATTGTGCACGAGCTTACAAGCTTGTTCTTTTGCCGACAAGGTTCTCTTAATACATATAAAATCAAGCTTGATGAGATATTAAGTCCATTGAACAGTTCTAGCATTTGTTTCCGGCACACATAAAACTACGACTTTAGTCTATTATTATTATTATTATTATTATTATTATTATTATTATTATTATTATTATTATTTGTTTGTTTGTGAAATTTTAATCTCTTATCGTCATACGTATTTTTCTATTATTGTATTATATATTATTTCNGCAAAGTGTTTCAGGAAGAGCTTCCGAAATTCAAAGAAGGATGGAGTGACTCCATCTGGTAGGCTATTAAATTATCAAGGCGTGGCTTCTCTTAGCGTGGTCAAGAACAACCGACACTTCATGGCGTCAACAACCTGTAGGACTCCTACCGTCAACTCAGAAGAAGTGCGATGATTAGCCGAGTCACTCTTTCCTTTGTAGGAGTCAAAGTGAAGAATTCTAAGCTTTGTCGGGGGTATTATTTCTAGGATCCTTTGAGAGAAGGCACTAACTACAATCGACCAAGTGAGCATTGTCACTCGGTCTATCCGATTTGGGAGCGCCGTCGTAGACGCGTCGCTGTCTGCCGATTGGGAATCTTCTTGTACTTCGGTGTTTGGTCAGTGGCCATGCCAACCGTGGACCGCTGGCAGATTGTCGAGGGGTGTCTTCTAGAGGCGGCTTCACCAAGACACTCCCTCCACGTGCGACGATTGGGTGTTTTGTAAGATTATGACTACTCGAAGAGCTTTAAATTTGACCATTATTTGTGTTTGTAATGTCTGGACCTCTTCCCGTACGTCTTGGCACACCATCTCTCTATTGAACTCCATGGGCACTATTTCTCTCCGTTGGGATTCTCCTTTTTAGTTTGATCTGCTTTTTGTCTGGGGCATATCCAGCTCACCGTACTACCTTTCAGGATGTTGAATCCTAAGTTGTCTGTTGTGAACATGTATCGAGAGTTAAAACTAGGATAATAAGGAATAGAGAGAAAGAGAATAATTAGGCCAATTCCTGTAGCGAAATTGGGGAAAAAGGTCCCTTTATTCGCCATTTTACCTCCTCTTTATAGAAATGTATTTGTATAATTATATAAAAGAGGGAACATTTAAGAAAGCCACCCTTAACATGATTAACTATGTTGATTTCATACCAAATCTGTATTACAAACTGAATTTGAATATGAAAGCAACCAGCAGGTCGACTCGCTTGGGTTTGACCGAACGAGGCGACCTCTCGAATGACGATCACACTCGCGGAAGTAAAAGCTGGTTAAGCGATTGGTTGCTATCGGACAACCTCGTAACGAACTTTGTGGTGACCAAAGCTATAGGCGCGATCTGCTGATTGAATCTCTCATTATAGTATGCTGGCTGACTACGACCGGGTACTCAATTTTTGAATGAACGCTTCAAATTATGTTCATTTATTCTGACACCTCGATCACCCTACCACTATTCCGGCACATTGAATTGATTAGGATAGTATTATCTCTTATTATTATTATCGATCAAATTTAATAATTGTGCACGAGCTTGCAAGCTTGTTCTTTTGTCGACAAGGTTCTCTTAATACATCTAAAGTCAAGCTTGATGAGATATCAAGTCCATTGAACAGTTCTAGCATTCGTTTCCGGCACACATAAAACTACGACTTTAATCTATTATTATTATTATTATTATTTTTTGTTTGTTTGTGAAATTTTAATCTCTTATCGTCATACGTATTTTTCTATTATTGTATTATATATTATTTCTTAATAAAGTAAAATTATCAGTCAATAAATATAATTTTAATAAAATTATTTATTATCGTCATCTCCTCATTGCACTGACGCCAGATCACCACCGGCCACCGACCTTCTCGCATCAATCTCAGCCGTTGAATCCCCCACCGCCGCCGCCATCACCAAAGCCCGGAATAAAACAGGCACCAAGCGGGCATGAAGGACTACATGGGACCCACCCGCAGTTTATAAATTGAAACTTTACTGCCACGTGTCCGCTTCTAGCCGGTTTCCCGCGGCTCGGCTCCGCAATTCAGTCCGTTTGAAATTGCGGTTCGGAATCTATCCGTCACTGTCGTCCTGCCACGTGTTGGACGATTCGAGTCGAATCAGAAACTTTGGAAGAGTAGTAAATATTTAAATCAATTTTTCTTCAATATTTTCAATATTTATATTTCATTTTATTTATAATTAAAACGTTAAGATTTCAAATTTATTTGAGGAAAGAAACAATCGTGGAATTATAATAGAAAAAAAAATTTATTAAAAAAATTACAATAATTATTTTAAGTTATTTCAATTTCAAAAATTCAATAAATAATTAAATCGAAAAAAACAGCTTATTATCATAAATTTTTTTAAAAAAAATAATGAAAAAATTATTTTCTTCATAGAAAGTTGTTCTATCAAATAAAAATAGGACTTTTGGAGAAGGAAAAAAATTTGATCAATTTGGCATGAATAAACAAGAAAAATAAAATTTTTATCATTTTACCTTCCTAGACCCAAAAAAAATATTACGTGATGATTTAAATCCAATAATGAAAATTTAACTTTTTTTGGTATTTTCAAATATTTTGATAGAAAAATAACCAATTAAAAGATAACNTCCATCAATCTCAGCCGTTGAATCCCCCACCGCCGCCGCATCACCAAAGCCCGGAATAAAACAGGCACCAAGCGGGCATGAAGGACAACATGGGACCCACCCGCTGTTTATAAATTGAAAGCTTTACTGCCACGTGTCCGCTTCTAGCCGGTTTCCCGCGGCTCGGCTCCGCAATTCAGTCCGTTTGAAATTGCGGTTCGGAATCTATCCGTCACTGTCGTCCTGCCACGTGTTGGACGATTCGAGTCGAATCAGAAACTTTGGAAGAGCAGTAAATATTTAAGTCAATTTTTCTTCAATACTTTCAATATTTATATTTCATTTTATTTATAATCAAAAGGTTAAGATTTCAAATTTATTTGAGGAAAGAAACAATCGTGAAATTATAATAGAAAAAAAAATATTATTAAAAAAATTACAATAATTATTTTAAGTTATTTCAGTTTCAAAAATTCAACTCATAATTAAATCGAAAAAAACAGCTTATTATCATAAATATATTTTAAAAAAATAAAATAAAAATTATTTACTTAATAGAAAGTTATCCTATCAAATACAAATAGGACTTGGACAGGAAAATTTTTTGATAAATTTGGCATGATTAAACAAGAAAAATAAAATTTTTATCATTTTACCTTCCTAGACCCAAAAAAAAAAAATTACCACGTAGAGTTATCTGCAAAGTCCAATGAAATCACGCCACAGACGAATATTTCCGGTAACACAATTAACACAGGTGAATATTTCTCACGTGTTATTCAGGTGTTATTGTATGTTGTTCATGTGTCATTTTGTTCTGAGAATATTTCTGGTGTTATAATAAAACAATAACACATCAATAATATTTGAATAACACACAATAACACCTGAATAATTCGGGAGGAATATTTACCTATGTTACCGGGTCATTTTTTTTCTCACATTCACGTGTGTGACATAATTTCATTGGACTTCGGACATAACTCTATATGCGGAGTCCAGTAATATTTTTTTCTAGACACGGTGATAAAAGCTAATGAAACAGTTGTATCCATAATTGGATATCTGAATACAAACAAATTCGCTTAAAATAAAAGAACAGAACAGCGGATAGTAGTAAGGTCGGCAGACGAAAGGGATGGAAGAGAGAAAAGAGGAGAGAAGCCTGCGGCCATCGCCGCAGCCGCCCCTGCCGCCGCAGCAGCCCCTGCCGCAGCAACCCCCGCCGGCGGCGGTTGCAGAGGGAAAAGAGAGGCCTTTTCGTGGAGTAAGGATGAGGAAGTGGGGGAAGTGGGTAGCAGAAATAAGAGAACCTAACAAGCGATCGAGAATATGGCTCGGATCCTATTCTACTCCCATAGCGGCTGCCAGAGCTTATGATACCGCTGTCTATCTCCTCCGAGGCGGCTCTGCGCGGCTTAACTTTCCCGATGAGCTCGATCCAGAAGAAGCGACCGGCGGACTAACGGCTGAAGTTAACGCCGCTAGTCTATCGTCGGCGACCATAAGGAAGAAAGCGAGCGAGGTGGGGGTAAGAGTAGATGCCCTGCAACAGCAGGGTTTAACGGCGAAGTCTTCGAGGTCGTGTAAGCATCCAGACCTTAACCAGCAGCCGAGCCCTGAGAGTTCGGACGACGATTGAAGGACTTATGCAAGATGAAGATGAAGAAGAAAAGAGCGAGCTTGGTTTCTTTTCTCTGTTTAGCTCTCTGTTACACTTTTTGCTTTTTTTCTGTTCTGTTTTTAACAGTTTTGATATAAAAGTTATGGGGATTGAGGAAGAAGATTAGAGAAGTGGTGCGGTAGAACAAATCAAGGTTTTGCCTTTCTTCATCTTTAAAAGTAGTGATTTTTCTGTTGATAGTTAAGAGGAGGAGAAAAACGAAATGATTATTTTGCTGTAATGTTTTCAGATGTGATGATATTCAGTATATTGTTTATTGTAAGAATGTTTGGTTAGGGTAATGTTTGTGGGTTAGGGTTTTGGGTTTGGAGATAACTATGGGAAGGATGTGGCGCTAATTATTTTTAAGTAGTTGGATAATTATATTGTTGCCACGTTATTTGGTTTATTTTATGGGTTGAAAAGGTTGGATAATTGTGTGTTATTGATTAGGTAAAGGGGGGAGATAGACCTTATATAGTAGTAATGTNAGATAGACATTATTTGGCGTCATTGTAGTAATGTTGTTATTTATTATTATTATTATTATTATTATTATTATTTTGGAATAGTAATGTTGTTATTTATTATTAATATTATTTTTATTTTTATTAATTTGGAAAATATGTGGGTGGCCTTAGTTTTATTTAAAGGAAGTAAAAAAGATTTATGACTCATAGACCCAATAACAACTCAAATAGAGACGTATTATAACACTAAATGAAATAAAATTTTTTATAGAATAACGAATGCTCGCAACAAAAAAAGAAGAGACAAACAAACAACCTGAACATGACCTCCATTGGAAAGCTCAGATAAAGATCGAACGATAACCGGGAGAAAGAATCTGACACTTTCATCTTCATCAAATGAGCGTAAGCAATTCGAGGAAGTAGGAGATCAACTACTCAGAAGTAGCAACAATGCAAACTAATCTTAGTATTCAAAAATATGAATGCATTTTAATAAACTACTAGGAATCATCAAATCTCAAACCAATCTTATCATAAATAAAAAAGTTCAAGAATAAAAGATCTTATTAGAAAAAGAAAAACAAACAAAGCAATAGAATAAGAAAACAAGGAACAAAACTAAATAGTCAAGCCTAAGCAACACTCGCAAGTTGGAGAACAATAACTCAAAAGTTGCATGACTAATCGAAGTCATAGAATGAAACTCTCAAAATAGGTGAGACCATAACAATCTTCAAAATAACCCAAAATAAAACTATAAAGTAGGACAACACAAGGAAATATAAATTATAACTAATTAGTCTACAAAATAACAAGAACAAGAAAATTAAAAAAAAGTAACAACACCAATAAATAAAAAAATAAACTAGTCTACAAAGAACCATAATCAAAATCAAAAATCAAAAGATGGATAAGAACCCAAACAGAACAAAATTGAGAAAAAGAACAACAACCAATAAAAAATGTCTCTAAATAAGTCATAAATAAGTGTTCAAAACTTAAATGCAAATAAATATTAAAATTTCATTATGGAATTATGAATATTAAAATCAAAAGATTATTAATATTAAAAAATATGATTGAATTTTAATTAACAACTAAAAATCATCAAATTTCAAACTAATATGATCGTAACTAGAAAAGATCAAGAATAAAAGATTTTACCAGAAAAAGAAAAACAAATAAAACCGTACAAAAAGAAAATAAGAAACAAAGCAACATCAGGGAGTAGGAGAGTAATCCACTCAAAAGCATCAACAATAAAATCCAATCATCAAAGATGATAAAATATGCACATCCAATCAAAGTTCTAGAATGAAACTCTCCAAAATAGGCAAGGCCATAATAATCTACAAAATAACCCAAAACAAAACTACAATGTAGAACAACATAAGAAAATATAAAGGATAACCAACTAGTCTGCAAAGAACCAGAATCATGGTCCAATATGATAAGAACTCAAAACAAGGCAACACCGAAAAACAGAAATGTAACAACAATAAAAATAGGAATCACTCTATAGAAGCAATAAATAAGAGCTCAGGGCTCAACTGCAAAAAAAAAAAAAAAAAAAAAAAAAAAGAANAAAAAAAAAAAAAAAAAAAAAAAAACACCATCATGCTATTATGAATTTTAAAATCAAATCCTTATTAATATTCAAAAAAATATTTAAATTTTAATAAATGGCTAGAAATCATCAAAGCTTAAACTGTTCTCAACATAAATATAAAAGATAAATAAAAATATATTACTAGAAAAACAGAAAAAAACAAACAAAATATGAAAATTCGAAAAAAAAACCAAATAGAAGAATAACAAAATAACCACACAAAAAAAAAAAAATCAATAATAATAAAAAACAATAATATGGTCTTGAACATTTCTTTTAATTTTTTATTTTCTGCTTTTATAAATAACCATCCGATGAATATAGCGATTGATAACCAAAGTAAGATACTTATTTTTAAAAAATCTAGAAATTTTGTCAAATCATATGGAACAGGATTTAATTTGCAAACTAAAAAGATGAAAACTTTTTTAGATTTTACATCAAAATATTATCGTAATTATAAGGTATTTCAAACATATTAGAGGTAAAAAATTTCTATTAGGAACACATTTTATCAAGAAGCATAAAATGACATTCGAAAAATAGATGATCAAAAGTATCAATGTCATTAAAACATAAAATACAAAGATTATTGACATTAAGCCCTCTTAAAATAAGAATGTTCCAAGTTTTCATACATCCTTTATCAATAACTTTTTATGTATAAAAAGTAAATTTAATATAATAGCTTTTCAGTCAAATAGCTTTAAGCCAACCAATTCTTGGGGAAGTATTATATAAATAAAAAGAAACTAACTTATCATTGTAAATATTAGCATTAATCCAAAAACAGGAAATATCATAAGACCAAACTCCTCATAGAGCCACCTAGCCATCTTTCTCCCAACAACAAAAAAGCTCCCCTTGACTTAGGCAATTGATCCCCGCCATCTTCAAGCCTTCCAATCCACTATGAAACTCTAATTTCACTCCCAAATCCAGAGCAATTTCAGTCCCGACATCAACTCGCCAACCCACTCACATGCTTCACCAAGCCTTAAGACACTATCCCCAACCAAAATTGAGCCTTCTAGCAGCCTCTAGCCCATCCCAACACCAAACTGTGGCACCATTTGGTCTAGCTCATAGATAGAGCCAAATTCATCTCAAATTGAAGAAAGGAGGAGGTTCGTGAGATCAAGGCAAAGCTCTCTATCAAGCTCAATCATGGCCTCACATCTTAGGCCAAGGTATGGATCAAAATCCCTAAATTTTACTCTCAGTTTGGTCATTTATGAGGAAAACCAACAATGCATGTCCACCTAGCTATATTAATAGCTTTTTCTTGATTAGATGAATGTGTAAGAACAAACCCTGTGTGATTTAGTGGAGAATCAAATGACATCTTAGGTTTTGATCATGGACGGTTCTTGGTTCTCTGTCTCGTGGAGATGATGAACCGATGTCGTCCATTTCTACGTATTAGAAATGGACGGCGTGGAATAAGTCGAACCACAAAATAGTGGGAGGGGTGAACACTGAACCACGAAACAACGTGACACTGACGTGGAAAGCGCATCGAATTGACAGCGGACTCGTGGACTTTCAAAGACACAAAGGTTGACGCGGTCCTGAGCTAGATAAGTAGGAAATTCCAATTTTCCTATTTAGTTAAACCTAGAAAATTACTAAAAAATTTTAAAAATACATAACTTAATGTATACAAATCACAAAAATAAGCTAAAAATACCTCTAGACTCAGTGAAAAGAGGGGAAAATAATGAAAATACAATTAGAAATAACTAAATTATATTTAAATTTTAATTAATTAAAGACTAAAAGGAGTATTTTTATTATTGAAAATTAAATATAAACCCAAAAATATAAAACTTTTAGAGATTATTCCCTCCACCCTTGGGAACTTCTCTTGATTTTTCAAAGGCCAGGGGTCTTCTCAAACATCAAAATAATTAATTTTCTACCAAATTTATAATTATTTTGAAAAAATAATTATAAATAATCAAATAATTGAAATTAAAATGGAAATTAACAGGAAAACTTATGGCTGTGAAATTAAATCCTAAAATGATAATTCTCACCTTTAAAAAACCATAAAATAAAAAATAGGAAGCTAGGGCAAAAAAGTTTAAATTAAAATTTTACAATTTGGGTTAAATTATCCCCTAAAAGTTAATTTAACTCTAAATCATCCTTAGGGGCCTATTCTTAAAGGGGTTAGCAACATTGTTATCCCTCTAACCATGAAACCAACCTTAGTGACTAGGGGTTAGCTCAACATGAGCTTGAACTTGTTTTAGGTCTAACTAAATTTAGACCCAACTGATCCTGACTTTCTATATAGATATAAAATGCGATGTATGTGATTATATGTTTAATCTCTTTAATAATGATTCTCAATTTGCAAAAAAACCAAAAACTAGATCCAAAGCAAAAGCTAGGTAAATCTTTCACTGTGAAGCAAACAAGAATACAATTATAATATTTAAATATGGGATACTACGCAAGTATACGTATCGTTATCAAGTAATGTAGAAATTTTTTATTAAGCCCCGAACATCCAACCCACAAGGAAAATAACAATATGTACTTTAAAAATTTAGAAATTTTAGATGACAAAAAATTTACTTAACAAAATATTCTTACTTAAACTTAAGATGCTATAATAGAAATGAAAATTTGATTTTTTTTGTAATTTTTGGTTTATGAAAATAAAGTAAGCAACTAATTAACTTAACTAACTACTTGCAAGATGAAGACAATATAAATAAATTTTTTTCCTTATCATGAATCAGTAATAAGTATAGAAATTCTGTTGTGAAAGTATGCTAAATGTGTTGTTCCAAATATGAGCAATAATATTATTTACCCTTACTAGGTATGCTATAAAGAACATTGGCTAATCTATAGTTTGAATAGTCTTGAAGACTAGTTCAGTAGGAAAGATAACAGCTCTCTTTCTAGAGTTCCCTCTTCTCCCTTCACATGGGGGCTAACATCTCATATCAAAACCTAAAACTATAAATCAAATTAGGGGCTTTAGCGTATCACTCTAAAGTCCTCTAATTCTACACATTTGAAAAATTTATTTCCCTACTTATTTTCACTCAAACCTATGAAGTACATTCTCATTCATGAAATTAATTTGTGATTCTAGCCATTTGTTGATTGAGACAATACCATCTCAGATCTTACATCTTCTCACAAATGGTATTAACATATTAATTGGACAAATCAAGAAGTAAATGAAGTGTAAAGTTTCAAATCATCACAACTTCTTTCAACATTGAAGTCTAATGCTTCTCACAACATTCTTTAAACACTTAATCACTTATCATTTTAAGGAAAAAGATAAAGAAAACTACTCAGAATC
>JXCR01146018.1:6204-16257 GCA_002079205.1 Phalaenopsis hybrid cultivar
GGGCTAGTTTTAAAGCAATAACAAAATGCTTGGATATTACTCTCAAGCATGCTAATAGGGCCTCCAAACTTATGATGTCTCAGCTCACTCCATACATATTGCATTACCCAATGAAAATACTCTTGCTTTTTAATCCGACTGGCCCAATATACATTTTATATGATTAGGTGGTTGCCTGAAATAATCTTTTCAATCCGACTGGCCCAACCCTCGGCCTGGTGATCTAGTTTAGTCCTGATATCTGAAGAATCTTCTCAACTTGGACGGCCAAAAATTTCTTTGGCAGCTTATGTTAAAAAGATTATTTCAAACAAACATAACACTTTTTTTCTTGAGACTTCTTGTGTTTTCCCAGGATGTAATTGAACATAAAGATATGTCATCATTAGAGGTTTCTCGAATTCAAAATGAAATAAATATAATTTTATATTTCATTTTGGTTATGAAGGTCTTTTTTAGGATCATTCTCGCATATTTTCTCGAGTCGAGTAGGGTCTAAACTACTTTTGACTACTCCTTCAGTTTATGTTACGAGAAATTTTTTATATAAATATCTTTGTATCTATTCTTTTTATTTCTCCTTAGTTTTTATCCATTTTTTAGTCTTACCTTTCTTTCTTTTCTTTTCTAGGTGACGGTGACCCAAAAAAAATATTTTAAAAGAAGGAAAGAAGACTCTTTCAATCAGAACAAAAAGAGACTCATAGAGTTTTAAATTATAATTTCATATAGTTTTAAATAAATCAATATCAATATTGAAACTAAATCATTTAATATATTCCAAAAAGAAAAGTTATACTATTTTTTATCAATTTGACTAAAATGTCCAACGATTTCTCATAGTCCTTCCTGTATGAGTTCTGCAACTATATTAAACATTTCAAATTAATTCATTGTTTGAATTCATGTGTTAAATTTATCAATCATATGCTTTCATAAGAAATCCAAAATTTTGTAAATGTTGTCTTGTAAATACATAACAAGTAGATGAATAAGCACTTATTATTATTCAATTTGAAGAAAAAAAAAAGTAAGCTTTCTTAAGAAACTTCTCTTTTAATGGGATGAATCCAACAAAATTATGTTGTTTGTATTAGGTCTTCTTCATTTCTTACTCTTTTAATAAGTGTTTCTTTATAACAACATCTTGCATGGGAAAGAACAAACTCTTTAATCTCCCAACTTTGATTTGTTCCCGATAAGGTTTTGAAGATATCAACAATCCTTTATATCAAATTCATAATCTTTGAGATGTATAAAACATTTCAAGGGATCTTAAGTGCGGGGTATTGAACACATTGGAGGAGGTTGATGATATATTCCTTATTTTGAATAATATTTTCTTAACTCTATATGAAATAGTTGCAAGGGAGTGCAATTAGGATAATCTTTTAATATTGGTGACTTATTTCTACCAAGTTGTCCATAAATCAATGGCCTTCTATGTTCATTATGTTAATAATTGTGTCATTGAAGTCAATGATTGACAATATAATTATTCCAGCTTTTAGTTAAGTTGAAGTAATGAGAATGCTTGTATAATTAATTATGAAGAAGCTATTGTAAATCACACACAAGCTCTAACCATTAAGTGTTTCATGCAATCACTTCAAGATTATTATATTTATTTGTATAAATATGACCATTGGTGATTTCCAAAAATTTAACTAATACATTTAACTTTCATAAATTGAGTGTATTTTCAAAAGGACATCCATATAGATCTTGATTGAGTGAGATCCACTTAACTATGAGATTGCAGTCAACATCTATTTTTGAAAATGAATAATAAAGCATTGAAGAGATTCACCCTATTTATTTCTCAGGTATAAGAGAGCTTGCAAACTTGTTAATGGCTTTTATTTGCTAGCAAATCATTTAGCAAAAATACACTTGAATTTTAAGCTATTTTGCTTCCAAAAGAAAGCCTTGAGTCATTATAGTGGTATTACTTCTCTAAATAATTTTTTATAAGCTCAATATTTTACAATATATCAAATAATAATGAGAAAAAAATATTAGATGGAATTGGACAACATGATTAGTTGGGTTCATCTTTCCCATACAAGTTTTGAGTTAGTGTCATGCACTTGGGTGGAGGTTGAATTTCTATGATTTTAACTTGTATTCGTTATTTAAGGCTAGCACTTCCCAACATGATAAGGCAAAGGCGCGTACATCTTAACAACTAAAATTGAGGTGGGTGATTTAAAACTCCATTATTGTCTAGAAATAGAAGATTTTGATCTAACTTTAGAAAGAATCTCAACATTAGGAATTTCTTATAGTATTGTTATTCCATCTAACTCAATTATCATATGATAACATACTTATGATGCTCCACCAAGGGTGGGCTCTCATTTTTTTTTCAAAATGCTCAATAGCTTTAGTTTTGATTATAATCATAATTTATACTCACTACATCTAAAATAATATTAAATAGATGATTATTTCAACCCCCACTAAAAAAATTGTAAAGACTAATTCAATAAATTCATAGATTCGGAAATCAAGATTATCCCATAATAATAGAGGACTATTTTTGCAATTCTAAAAAGGAAATATTTACATTAACAATAATATACCCCAAACGGAATATTTTGCTCTTGAATAAAAATAAATTTATTACAATTCATGGAAATTTTATGAGTTGAGCGGATATTTCGGCTTTTTCTTGTACTTTAGCAAATGCTTTCAGTAAACCATTATCGTCCCCAATCTTTTAAGAAGGCGCCTAAATCCTCCATTGTGAAGACAATCCACCAAAACTTACACCACCTACAAATATGTAGCATTTACGTACATACCAAAGAATTTTTTAGTACTTATGTATTTAAGGCTAAATTTTTAATTTTTTACATTTATACCATTCAAAACTTTCATGTCACATCAAAATACTATTATTACTAGTTTTTAAGAAATAAATCACAACCTTTTAACTATAAATAAAATGATATGTATGTATATAATTATAAATAAATAGAAGTTATGCGATAAATATGCATGTAAACCATCCTACAATTTTTTTTTCATTAATGAGGCCGTTTGAAGCGCTTTCAGTTTCATTATTCTTTTTCTTCAAAATTTTAACTCAATAAATCACCCATTAATGATTCATAAACTTTTGTTTTATTTCGTTGACTTTTCAAATTTATTATTTTCTTATTGAATTATTTACCTTTTAATAATTTAAATAGCTTTGTTTCATGTTTTTTTATTTTTTATTTATTTTTGGATTGGTGAGCTTTAATAACTTGGCTCGGAGATGTCTTACGTTGGGAAAATATTTGCGTACATAAGACGTACGCAGTGCTGCATACGTCCAGGGGTTATTCAGGGGGTACATGGAGGGTTATTTCGGGGTTATACCCCTTTATAACCCCCTTGTAACCTCTTTGTAAACTGCCTATAACCTACAAATGAGTTACGCACTTCTGTAATTTTATGGGCACAAATAAGTTATACGGAGGTTACAAGGAAATTATACAGAGATTACAAGAGGGTATAACTTGGATATAACCCCTGAATAACTCCTGACATACGCAACGCTGTGTCCATCTTATACGTAAATATTTTCCCCTACTTTGAACAAACAACACCGTCTCAATATTTTTTTTTTAAGATCTGAGCCATATTTTGTCAGTTAATTGGACTGACAGATGCGACAGCCAGCCCTCTTATCAAGCTATGAGGTTAGATCCTTAATACCCCAACAAAGATTCGAATTGGGAGAAAAATTAGCCCTGCAGCTGGTCAAAATTCTTTGATGAGCAAATATTCAAGGCGACCTCAACTCAACTCGGAATTAAATCAATAACTGTTTAAAGAATTTAGCAAAATTAGCTTAAAAATTATTAATCGCTCGAACATCAATTTGAGCTTTGGCTCACATGAAAATTGAATTGATATAAACAAGGCGAATATCGAGCTAAAATTTTAGATAATTTTTTTTGAGCCGATTTTAAACTAATCCTAACTTGGCTTGAAATTGAATCATTAACAACGCTAAATCTATCTTATCATGGTGAGTTTTTGGGGCGCCTAAAATTTTTTTAACATTTTTTTTAAAGAAGATTTAGATACAAACCTGTCAATTATTTTGCAATTACAAATCTAACACCTAAACTGCAATTTTTACATACATGCCACTTTCATTCACAATGCATGAAAATATGTATCCTTTTTTTTAAAAAAAATTTAAATAATTATCTTTTTTATAAGATTTAAAATTTTGGATGGTATAAATATAATAATTAAAATAGAGGAGTTAGATACAAAGAAGATTTAGCTGTATACCGCTCAATTCTTATGTATTTACAGACATGTATACCAGCTTACATATGCGTGAAAAGCAGGAAAAATCTCTCTTTTGGTACGCTTATATAAATACCACCCACTTCCAATATCTATGCACAGAAAACACCTAAAATTTATATTTTACATTTATACCACCCAAAACTTTCATATCACATCACAACCATTATCATTTTCACTTTTAAAATGTAAAATGCACCTGTCATGCATGGATAAGGTGGCATAAAAGTAAATATTAAAATGTATTAGATATGTAAATACATAAAAATTCAGTGGTCTGTATGTAAATCTTAACAAATAAAAAAATGAAATTTAGGAGTTCGATATGTAAATACATATAAATTGGAGGGTATGTATGTGTCATATTATTTTCCTATTTTTTAAAAATTATTTATTATTTAAACTTTATTAGTTTGTCCACAATATCTTTTCTTTAAAATATTTACGGTGTGATATGCTTTTATGAAAACACAAACTAAGAGTCCGTTTGGGGCAACTTATTTTAGTGCGGCAGCGTTATTTTGGTGCGGCAGTGTTTTGAAAACGCCGCCGTGCTTTTTGAAAAGGCATTCGGGGGCGTTATCAAAACGACGAGAAGCGCGTATATTATTTTGTTCTACAGAGTCGCATGTGGGGGTCCCTATGCGTTCGGTGTTCGTGACTGGTGTTTAGGGCTCGAATTCCTCCCGTGCCCTTGCTAGATCTCTTCTCCTTCGTAAACATCGCTTCTCGATCGTTCCTCTGGTGAGATCTATGTGCCACTATGCTTTTTGGTTGGTTTTATGGCTCGATCTTCTTTGGTTGGTTTCGTCTCGATTCAATTGTCTTTAATTTTTTTGGCAAGGTTCGGTTTTCTTGAGGATGTCTTTGCTGGATTATTTAGGAATGCATTGAATGCATTGGATCTGTGTTCCAGTGCACTTGCGATTTTTTTTTTCTGGTAATATCGCAAGAATGGCAGATGAGTAATCCCTTGAATGCATTGGATATGTGTTCCACTGCACCTGTTATATTGTTCTTTTTGTTCCTGTGTTAAAACTTTGGTTTGAAATGTTAGAACTCAGCTGGATCGAAATGTTGGAATGGGCTTCAATGTGTTATGGGGTAATTTGGAAAATTTCTTCCTATTCCGGTGTTGCTGTTAGTAGAGAGGAGTTTTGGAATGCTTAGGGTCTTTTTCTGATTGCAACGGATGAAAATATTTTGAATTCTTGCTATCAACAGAGAAGAAACAATACCTACAACTTTAATTTGCAATGCAAATACTAATCACTATAAGTAGATAAATGATGAATTTATTGGGGAATTTATTTACAATGAATTTACATACATTCCACTCTTTAGTTAAGAGGATATATCATGGGGCATTTGTTTGAATGTTGTTCAGTTGTATAATGAGAAATTTATATGCAATGCATTTACATACATTCCACTCTTTAGTTAGCAATGAATTCTCTCCCTTTCATTTCTGTGTTGATGGGGTTTAGGGGCTTCCTTTGATGTCGAGGTTAGAGAGGAGATACAATGCTTATATTTTAGAGCTACGAGTTGTATTGGTCTTTAGAGCTTCGTTTTGCGTTGGTCTTTTATATAAAATGCACATTAATTCGGCAGTTGCTTCCGGTGGAATTAGATTCCACGACATATATGAGAAGGTTTATATCAAATATGATGTGTATTGCTTTATTGTCACACCATTTGTATCAAATATAAGATGTATATTGAGAATCATAGCTATGTAATCTTACACAATTGCATAATAAAACATGTTCGATGACTTACTGTGGATGTAAGTCTTTGACCGAACCACATAATTCATTTGTGTTATATTTATTATTTTTCTTTTATGAGCAAATTTCGACACTGTTGTTGGTTCATTTGGAGAATTTTCTGTAACTTTAGTTGGATTTGTTGTGAATGTATGTTCATTTTGTGGATGTAGGTTTTTTTTTTTTTAAGATGTCTTGTCTTCATCTCTTGTTGGTGCATTTGGATAATTTTCTTATGCATGTTGAGTTACAAAATGAATTTCTTTATACAATATGCAATTCTTCATATAGTTCCACAATGGCTAAGACAAATGAATGTGGTTCCTCATCTGCCTTCAGGTATGTTTTGATTTACAAAATTCCAAGTTATAGGTATTTATTGCAAATAACAATATCTTCCATAACAGGAAAATACTATTTGGTTGATGTTGGATACCCTATGTAGATGAGCTATCTGAAGTCATATCCAGACACTAGGTATCATATTCCTGATTTTGAGCGAGCAAGTGGCACTATTCGTGGTAGGAAAAAAATGTTTGACAAACGTCACTCCTCTTTTACGTGGGGTAATTGAAAGAACGTTTGAGGTTTGGAAGAATAAATGAGTCATCCTGCGTGATATGTCACCATATCCATTTCAGAAGCAGGTGCATATTGTGATGGCAACAATGCCACTTCATAACTTCATCAGACGACACCCTTCACGTTCAGATACGGACTTTAGTGTGACTGATAACGATGAGTTGAATGTCTATGAAGAACCATCATAAATCATGATCGGGCCTTCAGTTCCTGAGGATGAGAATGACTTTAATGAATTTGAAGTTTGTGACATGAAGGGTGTGGCTGAGATGACTGCTTTGAGAGAGTTTATAACAGATGATATATATAGCAGCTAATCCAACAAGTCTTTCTTTTCTTCGTATATATGTAGATCAATATTTATGTGTTTTTTTTTTGGATAAGTTCTGACATTCATTTTTTTTTTCACAGTTATACAAACATGACTTTTAGGATATCAGTGACAGACAGTTATTTTGTGTTATTGTGGACTACCGGCTCTGTTGCTCACGTCGCGTCAGTCTCATAGCTTTGGGAGGCAGTTCTACGGTTGTTGCAAGGGTGTTTCAGCTCGTAGCGGTTTCTTCTGATGGGCCGACAGTCCCACATGTTACACTGCCAGCAGTGATGGAAATCCGATGCTTTCCCAGGTTGATAGTGCAGCTGAGGACAGGCGTAGCCAGAGTTTGAAATTAAATATTTTAATATTTCTCATTGTAGTTGTATTTATCTTTATCCTTTTTCTTACTTTTTCTAGTATTCACAAGAATGTGAGAGCTATATGTCATCTTTTGAAACAGGTCTGTGATGAATTTATGCTTTTGCACTATATGCTTCTGTACTACCAATAAGTTATTCTAAATAAACTGCCCCAAAAAGTTTTACCAGACGGGCAAAAATGTCATTTATACAGTCATAATTATCAATAAGTTATTCAAAATAAGCTGCCCCAAACAGCAAATCAGATTATTCTGATAATCTGCAGATTATCAGATTATCAGAATAATCTGCTTATCAGCAGATTATAAATAATCAACAACTGCCCCAAACAGCTGCACAAAAGCTGTTGCAGCTTATTTGGGGCAATTGCAGCTTATTTAAAAACCACTGCACAAAAGCTGCTGCAGATAAACTGACTGCATTTATTTTTTGCAGCTTTGAAAGAGTTGTGCTGCAGCTGTTTCTGCACAAATAATATTTATACCCCTGTTATAGTGTTGTTTATAACAATATTATTCATACGATCACATTTCATACTTGAAAGCAGGTATCTATCCTAACATTACAAAATAGATAATAGATACCTCACTAAATAGTGCAAAACAAGACAACCAAAATTAAAAAGAAAACTATTAAAATAATAATTAATAATATGATAGTATTATTTTTAAAATACATATAATTTATGTCACGAGATAAGCCATCCCCCGATAAAAGTCTTCATGGTTGATCAATATCGGAGGTAGAACTCTCTGACCCATCCGCCCAACTAAAAAAAAGTCAAACACCACCACCTCCACATAAGACGTACGCAACGCTGCATACGTCAGGGGGTACAGGGGGGTTATATCCGGGTTATACCCCCCTGTAACCTCCGTGTAACTCTCTTGTATGCTCCGTGTAACTTGTTTATAACCAAAAACTACAGAAACGCTGAACTCATTTGTAGGTTACAGGTAGTTTACAAAGAGGTTACAGGGGGGTTACAGAGGGGTATAACCCCGATATAACCCCCTGTACTCCCTGAATAACCTTTAGACTTATGCAACGCTGCGTACGTCTTAAGTACGCAAATATTTTCCCCACACCACACACCAACACATCCACACAAAAAGTCACACACCACCACCTTCACACCACACAACCACCCTAAACCACCTTCACACCACACACCAACACATCCTCACACACGACCACACACCATCACCTCCACCAAATTTCGGGCAATAAAATCAAACCGAATTTGGAGCAACAACTTGCATTTCCAATTAATTTTCACATGCAATCACTACCACCACAAAATTTCAGGCATCAACATCAACCAAATAGAACAAAGGGAAACCAAATCCAACAACAAAAAACGTAGGGTAAAGAGCTCAAATCATCAACCAAATATAACACAGACAATCCAAAAAAAAATCCTAAAATCCAACTTCAACCGAAAACCATCAAACAATAAGAGCGCACAGAACTCAAAAAAACCATCACACAAACATTTGCAAAATTAAAATACCAACATAGATAAGGTAGAAAAAACCAGAACAAAAAGGGTAAAAGGAAGAAGCACCGCACAGAGGTTGGAGAGCCAATGATCAAGCTGACCACATGAACCTCCAAAACTAAAAGAACCAAACAGAATCAAGCCCTACCAACCGAAGCCACAGATCCATAGGGATTGAGAGAGGAGAGTTGGGGCAACAATCGCGAGAGAGGGGAGAGCTTGAGTGGTGTGCGGAACGAAACAAAGGGTAAGCCCCTAAATGAATAGCGAAGAAACGCGGGTCGCAGGGTCGAATCTGTGATTAATGTTTAACATAAATTATCCAAATAAGCGACTTCGACACTATCACCAAACACAAATATAAATAGTTTCACGCAGCTTCGTGTAAAATAAGCCGCCCCAAAGGGAGCCTAAGGGAGCGTCAGTCTTTTTTCTTCCAAGAAAAGACCACCAAATAGTAGTTTATAGTTTACGATATGATACTAATTTAAAATAAAATATTAAGGTATATTTAATTATTTTTTAAAAATATTTAAAATACCTAAAATTAACTTTAAGTTTTTTAATAAATTGAATTATATTTTTAAAAAAATTAAAACAAGTGAATATACATTAAACAAACATGTTTAAGAAAAAATATAAGCAAAATTTAAAAAATAACTAAATTGAAGATTAAAAGTGATCCCAAACAGCAACTTGATGCTTAATTTGCTAGAATTATTTGTCAGGCCTCATGAGAATTTCTATCAATATTTTTAGTCCCACAGTATAAAGGTTCAAAATAACCATTTTAGCCCTAATAGTTCTCAGCGATATCAACTTTGTTCAATGTAGAGTACGGCCAAAGAACATTAAAACATTTCTACAGTTCAACTTTAAATTTGTTCAATCAAATATTTGTAATCTACAAGTCCACCTCTAAACAAGTTCAGCATTAAACCCTTCAATCACCATATTAAAGTGATGTTATTGCTTTAAATCTTCAAGTAGTTCCCTGTGTCTAATAAGCCCAATAGACAATTCATTTTACACCCAAACGAAAGGCTATAAACATTTCTTTCCTCGCCCTGCTAGTTATAGATATAGTCTTTGGTGGATTGTTAATCAAATGCTTGGCCTGATAAGAACCTGTTCTACGATGAAATTTTTGTCATGGATCATGACAACCTTACCTTTATTATGTCAAAT
>JXCR01146018.1:22998-39471 GCA_002079205.1 Phalaenopsis hybrid cultivar
GAGAGAGAGAGTCATGTCACCTGCATGTGCCTCAATAATGGCAAATGAGCATACACGTATCCAAATATGCCAATCCAATAACGATAGGATGATAAATAAACTAAAGTGACATTTACATGCATACCACATAATTCCTAGGTAGTTACATATCTAACAACTAAACCTTACTTTTCTGACATTCATACAACCCAATCTTTCATATCACATCAAAGGTACCCCTAATTTAATTTTTAAAAAGTGAAATACACCTTTTCATATATGTAAAGTGACATATACGTACAAAATTGAAGTTTAGATGTTAGATACGTAAATACATAAGAATGGAGTGGTGTGTATGTAAATCTTCCTAAACTAAAATAGTTTTGATAAAAAGAATCCAAGTTCCTCGTGCCTAGGAGGATTCTCATGGCCATTACAACAAAATTTTCTATTTCGACTGCCTGAAAGCTCTAGAAATCCTGGCCACCTATAAATAAAATGGATATGGAGAGAAATACTAATACAATAAATGCTCCAAGTGTAGCGCCAGAATTGCAGTTTTATATAGCACTCTTTATTTATGTGATTGGATTGTCTTTTCACATCTGTGTTCTTTCTATTTTCTCTTCTGATTATTTTTTACCAATGTGCAGCTCTCTAGACCGTTAACTCGGGATTAACGCGAGGAAATATTCCAAAGCAGAGAACAATAACAGATCATAATAAAAGAGAAAGCAAAGAGAAGAAGAATTAGGAGCTTAATAAGCCATGGAACATGGTATACCTTAACAAGCATTGGAAGATGGTAGAATTTCTGCATTAAACTTAGTGGTTAATTGGGGTATTTGCATACATACCACTCAATTCCTATGTATTTACATATCCAACACCTAAACTTTACTTTATCCATTTATACCACCCAAATCGTTTATATCGCAGCAAAACAACCACTATTTCAACTTTTAAAATGTCACATACACCTTTCATGCATTGGTAAGTTGGCATGTAGGTGTTCCATATGAAATTACATAGGAATTCAGTAGTACGTAAGTAAATCTTCCTTGAAACTTATACAAAGATCATGCTCAGATTAACGTCATCCTAAGCCATAGTCATAGTGTTGAAAGAAAAAAGGCTTTTAAAATATTAGAAAGCTATATACGGCAGCAACAAAAAAATATATCTTGAAAATTTTTATAGAGTGAAACGTAGATTAAAAAACAACCAAAGAAAAAACTTTGGTGAAAATAAAAAGCGACAAATATTTAACAGCCTGAATCCAAAATTAAAGGATGCACCGGACAGTTCTAAATCATTTACGGAAATGTAGGATCACCTCACGCAGCATAAACTTCAATTTGGATTGTCCCAAATGCAAACAAAATATGTAATATGAAAAAATGTAGAAAAAATTGTGAGGACATGCTGAAGTTTGATCAGAATCAATTTTAAAAGTATGATAATATAATTTACTTTTTATATATATTACAATCAACCTAAAAATAAATTTTAAAAAAAATTAATATTTTTATATAATATTCCGATTGAAACGTGGGAATATTTAGGAGAATGAGGAGTTTATTGGCTTACTAAACTCTTTAATATTACTTTTACAACTAAAAAGATACATACCTTAAATATTATTTTAAAAACTAAAAAAATGCATGAGTGGAGGAAGAATATTTTGGCCGCCATTTTTAAGAATGAATGGATGCACAAGAGTACAAATTAAGAAGGAATTAAGTTAATGTGTCGTTCTTTAAAATTATGGGAGAGGATAATTATACATAGGTTAAGACGTGATACAAAGATTTCCATAGTCAAATTGGAATTATGTCAAGCAAATCTACTATGGAAGCTAAACAATTAATTAGAGGTTTGATGGAGAAGTACAGAGAGAGTAAAGAGGATTTATATATGATTTTTATTAATTTAGAAAAAGCTTATGATAAAGTTCCAACAGATGTTCTTTGGAGAGTTCTAGAAAAGAAAGGCGTCAACATGATTTATATTAAAGTCATTAGAGAAATGTATACTAGAGTTGTTATTTGTGTTCGAACAGAAAAGGGATTGACCAAGTATTTTCCTATTTCAGTTGGGTTACATCAGGGATCGACTTTAGGCCTATATCATTTTGCTTTAGTTATGGATGCTCTTACTAGACATTTATAGGAGGATGTACCTTGATATATGCTTTCGCTGATGATATCTTTCTTGTGGAAAAGACTAGAGAAAGTTCAGGACAAGCTTGAATTATGGAGATTTACATTGAAGTCGAAAGGTCTTCTTTAGAGTAGATCCAAAACAAAATACAGGGATGTAATTTTAGTAGTAGCTCTAGTGGCCGAGTTTTAATTATGAGTAATCAAATCATCAAATCATTAAACATTGTAAACATTTTAAATATCTCAGGTCTATTTTCATATTTTATTTTTAAAAACACTCAGAACACTTAAATGTTTGATCAAACCATGGGATTCTCTGCCTTGCTTTCAACCAATATGTCGCACAATCAAGAACTTCATAGAATATTCATAGAATATTCATAGAATATGTTTAATCACTGATTAAATCTAAGATCTATAGTTTTGAATTTAAAAAATTTTGATTTTAAATTGAATAAATTTTAAGTATCAAACATAATTTACCATCCTGAACAGACAAGATTAAATTTCAGGAGCATTTTAGGATCAGATTCTCTTATCCTTTATACACTAATCTTTAAATCTTTCATTTATAAGAACATGCGGGAGATTATTATATTTGTTTAATATGATAAGTGATGCGTACAAATTGTGTTATATGTGTATGCACTTTTATGTATCATTTTCATACTTTTCGTGGGGTATATATATTGTTATTTGCAAGATACAGCTTTAATTCCAGAACTTGAGTACTTAGAAAAGTCAAATAGGCTAATGAAGCTTGCATAGGTGCCTGGTGATGATCCCCATTCATATCAAAATACAGCACAATCAATATCACGGAGTCAGCCCCTGAGCGGTGTCACACCCTTGTACAACACCGCCAAACCTAGACTTAGTACCCCAACACCAAAGGTTAACGCTCTCCCACCAACTTAAATTGGTTTTGGGCTATTTTTCCTATGGATCCGACTTGGCATTAAAGGCCATGTCTTTGTGAAAAAAGAAGGGGAGACAAGGAGAGGCGATTGGAGATAGATTATAAGTCATTATAGAGTGTTTGTGTGAGTGTTTAGAGTGTTATAAGGAGTGTGATTTCTCTATTGTGAGTGTGAGAAAGTGAATCCGAGTAGAGTAACATTGTACAATGAAAAATCGTGGTGAAACAAAACAAAATTCATATCGAGTTTAATGGTTATTTATTTGTGTACACTTTCATTTTGGATTCAATAAAATTTGCTTGGCTTTCTTTCCATATATTTAGGAACTAAGAGATTTACACTTCTTTGATTTAGTAGTGTAATAATTCTTATTCAATCAATGAGATTCCTCTAAGAATATTTAATTACATGTCAGTATGTTAACTTTTCAAACTTAATTTATTTTTGAATTTATCACTTAAAATATTAAAAACTCTTATGATCTAGGACTATCTATCATAGGCAAGAAGAACATGTTAACACTAAATCATTTAGTTGAATAAGAATATCATCATTAGGGAATTGCAATCATATAAAGGAATGTGTTACGACCCGACCTGAGGCTTAGAATTAATCAAAATGAGAACATACGGTTAGACGGAGAAAACTTAGTTTTTTTTATTCAATTACCATTTAACAAATGAAAGAGTCACTAATCAAATTAAATTAAAACAATATTATTAAAATTTACCTTATTACTAGTTGTCCGCGTCTTTAATAAATATTTTTCATTCTATTGCTCTTCTTTTAATCATTTAATTAAATCTAAAATATTAATTTAAAATAACAGTAAGCTTAAATAAAGATAGTGAATATTTATATCCTTAAACTACAATAATACGTGATATAAAAATTTCTCATAATCATTTTGGTTTTATGCGTGCAGGTCAGCCATGGAAGCTATAAATTTATTGAGAGGTTTGATGGAGAAGTACAAAAAGAATAAAGAGGATCTACATATGAGTTTTATTAATTTAGAAAAAGCTTACGATAAGGTTCCAATATAGTCCATTGGAGAGTTCTAAAGAAGATAGGTGTTGATATACTTATATTGGAGTCATTAATAATATGTATACTAGAGTTACTTGTGTTTGAACAGGAGGATTGACCAAGTATTTTCCTATTTCAGTCGGATTACATCAGGGATTGGATTTAAGCCTATATCTTTTTGCTTTAGTTATGGAGCTCTTACTAGACATTTTACAGGAGTATGTACCTTGATGTATGCTATTCATTGATGGTATCCTTCTTGTGAATAAAACTAGAGAAAGAGTTCATAATAAACTTGAATTATGGAGGACTACAATGGAGTCGTTTGAGTAGATCTAAAACTGAATACATGAAATATAAGTTTAATAGTAGTAACTCTAGTGCCAGAGTTGTAACTTTGGGTGATCAAACCATTAAAAGGCCTGAACGTTTTAGATATCTCACGCATATTATTCAAAGTGACAGTGATATGGATGAGGATGTTATTAGCCGAATTAAAGTTGGTTGGTTGAAGTGGAGGAATGCAACAAGTCTATTGTGTGATAGAAAAGTACCGCTTACACTGAATGAAAATTTTATAAGATGTTGGTGACACCTACAATGCTTTATGGCAGAAAATGTTGGCCTTTAAAAGAAAAGCAAAAAACAAAGTTAAGTGTTGCTGAGATGAGAATGCTTAAGTGGACGAATGGTTTGACACTTAGAGACAAAATGTAAAATGAATATATCCGTGATATAGTTAGTGTAGCTCTAGTGGCAAGCAAAATTAGAGAGAGTCGTCTTAGATGATTTGATCACATTAAATGTCGACTATCTGATGATCTTGTTAGGAGAGTAGATGTTTCGAAGAAAGACGGAGGTAGACCTAAAAAGACTTGAGCTTATTGTATAAAAAAGACCTTAATCTATTAGAATGAAATGAAAATATGACACTCAATTATAGGGTTGGTGTAACTCCAATGACGGACAAGATTAGAGAGAATCATCTTAGATGATTTGGTCACATTAAACGTCGACTATTTGATGATCTTGTTAGGAGAGTAGATGTTTTATATTCGACTAATGTTAGGAAAGGCAGAGGTAGACCTAAAAAAGACTTGAGCATATTTTATAAAAAATGATCTTAATCAATTTAAATTAAATGAAATTATGATACTCAATAGGACATAATGGAGAAAAATGATTCATGTAGACCCACTAAGTGGGATAAAGACTTGTTTTTTTGCTTGTTTATATTAATTTAAATATAAATCATATCATCTCCTATAATTTTGATAAAATAAGTGTTATCTATTTTACCCTTCATAAACTTATTATTAATAAAAAATACTAAATTTATCATACCAAGTTCTAAAAGTTTGTTTCACTACTGATTTATTCAATTTAAAGATATGAACTAAAAGTGAAACTCTTAAATCTCAAGGGGTACTCGATAAAAATTCCCTAGTCTATAAAATCATTTAGAGAATATCATCATGACAATCAATTGACAAAGTTTATAAGTTCACAACAAGCAAAAACAGAAACATAGCATCTAGTTTTCTATGGGAAAAGATTATTCAAACTTTATTATTTTTTTACTTGTGAGTACCATATACAAATAATCTAATTTTTTTTTAAAAATTACACGTTGAGGAATCTACCTTATTCCAAAAGAATCATTTTTTTATTACATTTTAATCTTCGGGTCTAGATACTAACCCTCAAANAATTAAAACTACCCCTTAATATTTAACTAAGTAGACATTTTAGTTCATCTGCGGATAAGCCCTTGCCAAAACTTTGATTTTTTTCTTCTTTATGGGTAACCCAAATAGAACCATAAAAATCCTTCCATCAATTGGCAAAGTTGAGTTGTAAACAATATATCATATTAATTTAGTTAATTAGACCTGGAAAATGAGACAATTAAACAGTAATTACAGCTAAATATTATTGAATCGGTCGAAGGGAGATGCCAAGTGGAGTTTGATTGTTTCCATGACCACGAAATAAAAAATTTTGATATAGAATAAGGGCAAGTTGAAGTCAAAATTATTCTATTTCTTGTTTCTAAAGTCTGCTAATTTTATTGATTTTTTTTTTTTTGGTCAGGATAAGCACTTGAACCCAGCGCCATGGGATTCTCTGCCTTGCTTTCAACCAATATGTCACACAATCAAGAACTTCATAGAATATGTTTAATCACTGATTAAATCTAACATCTATAGTTTTGAATTTAAATAATTTTGATTTAAAATTGAATAAATTTTAAGTATCAAACATAATTTACCATCCTGAATAGACTAAATTAAATTTCAGGAGCATTTTAGGATCAGATTCTCTTATCCTTTATACACTAATCTTTAAATCTTTCATTTATAAGAACATACGGGAGATTACTATATTTGTTTAATAGGATAAGTGATGCGTACAAATTTTGTTATATGTGTATGCACTTTTATGTATCATTTTCATATTTTTCGTGGGGTATATATATTGTTATTTGCAAGAAACAGCTTTAATTCCAGAACTTGAGTAATTAGAAAAGTCAAATAGGCTAATGAAGCTTGCCTAGGTGCCTGGTGATGATCCCCATTCATATCAAAATACAGCACAATCAATATCACAGAGTCAGCCCCTGAGCGGTGTCACACCCTTGTACAACGCCGCCAAACCTAGACTTAGCACCCCAACACCAAAGGTCAACGCTCTCCCACCAACTTAAATTCGTTTTGGGCGATTTTTCCTATGGATCCGACTTGGCATAAAAGGCCATATGTCTTTGTGAAGAAAGAAGGGGAGACAAGGAGAGGCGATTGGAGACAGATTATAAGTCATTATAGAGTGTTTGTGTGAGTGTTTAGAGTGTTATAAGGAGTGTGATTTCTCTATTGTGAGTGTGAGAAAGTGAATCCGAGTAGAGAAACATTGTACAACGAAAAATCGTGGTGAAGCAAAACAAAATTCATATCAAGTTTAATGGTTATTTATTTGTGTACACTTTCATTTTGGATTCAATGAAATTTGCTTGGCTTTCTTTCCATATGTTTAGGAACTAAGAGATTTACACTTCTTTGATTTAGTAGTGTAATAATTCTTATTCAATCAATGAGATTCCTCTAGGAATATTTAATTACATGTCAGTACGTAAACTTTTCAAACTTAATTTATTTTTGAATTGATCACTTAAAATGTTAAAAACTCTTATGATCTAGAACTATCGATCATAGGCTAGAAGAACAAGTTAACACTAAATCATTTAGTCGAATAAGAATATCATCATTAGGGAATTGCAATCATATAAAGGAATGTGTTACGACTCGACCTGAGGCTTAGAATTAATCAAAATAAGAACATATGGTCAGGCAGAGAAAACTTAGTTTTTTTTTTTTTATTCATTTACCATTTAACAAATGAAAGAGTCACTAATCAAATTAAATTAAAATAATATAATTAAAATTTACATTATTACTAGTTGTCCGCGTCTTTTATAAATATTTTTCATTCTATTGCTCATATTTTAATCATTTAATTAAATCTGAAATATTAATTTAAAACAACAGTAAGCTTAAATAAAGATAGTGAATATTTATATCCTTAAACTACAATAATACGTGATATAAAAATTTCTCATAATCATTTTGGTTTTATGCGGGCAGGTCATCTATGGAAGCTATAAATTTATTGAGAGATTTGATGGATAAGTACAGAAAGAATAAGGAGAATCGACATATAAGTTTTATTGATTTAGAAAAAGCTTACGATAAGGTTCCAATATAGTCCCTTGGAGAGTTCTAAAGAAGAAAGGTGTTGATATACTTATATTGGAGTCATTAATAATATGTATACTATAGTTGTTACTTGTGTTTGAACAGGAGGATTGACTAAGTATTTTCCTAGTTCAGTCGGATTACATCAGGGATTGGATTTAAGCCTATATCTTTTTGCTTTAGTTATGGAGCTCTTACTAGACATTTTACAGGAGTATGTACCTTGATGTATGCTTTTCGCTGATGGTATCCTTCTTGTGAATAAAACTAGAGAAAGAGTTCAGAATAAACTTGAATTATGGAGGACTACAATGGATTCGTTTGAGTAAATCTAAAACTGAATACATGAAATATAAGTTTAATAGCAGTAACTCTAGTGGCAGAGTTGTAACTTTGGGTGATCAAACCATTAAAAGGTCTGAACGTTTTAGATATCTCAGGCATATTATTCAAAGTGACGGTGATATAGATGAGGATGTTATTAGCCGAATTAAAGTTGGTTGGTTGAAGTGGAGGAATGCAACGGGTCTATTGTGTGATAGAGAAGTACCGCTTACACTGAATGAAAATTTTATAAGATGGTGGTGACGCCTACAATGCTTTATGGCACAGAATGTTGGTCTTTAAAAGAGAAGCAAAAAACGAAGTTAAGTGTTGCTGAGATGAGAATGCTTAAGTGGACGAATGGTTTGACACTTAGAGACAACATGTAAAATGAATATATCTGTGATATGGTTAGTGTAGCTCTAGTGGCAAGCAAAATTAGAGAGAGTCGTCTTAGATGATTTGATCACATTAAATGTCGACTATCTGATGATCTTTTTAGGAGAGTAAATGTTTCGACTTATGTTAAGAAAGACGGGGGTAGACCTAAAAAGACTTGAGCTTATTGTATAAAAAAAGATCTTAATCTATTAGAATGAAATGAAAATATGACACTCAATTATAGGGTTGGTGTAACTCCAGTGACGGACAAAAATAGAGAGAATCATCTTAAATGGTTTGGTCACATTAAACGTCGACTGTCTGATGATCTTTGTTAGGAGAGTAGATGTTTTATATTCAACTTATGTTAGGAAAGACAGAGGTAGACCTAAAAAAGACTTGAGCATATTGTATAAAAAATGATCTTAATCAACTAGAATTAAATGAAATTATGACACTCAATAGGACATAATGGAGAAATATGATTCATGTAGACCCACTTAGTGGGATAAAGACTTGTTGTTTTTTTGCTTGTTTATATTAATTTAAATATAAATCATATCATCTCCTAGAATTTTGATAAAATAAGTGTTATCTATTTTACCCTTCATAAACTTATTATTAATAAAAAATAGTAAATTTATCATACCAAGTCCTAAAAGTTTGTTTCAACTCATATACTGATTTATTCAATTTAAAGATATGAACTAAAAGTGAAACTTTTAAATCTCAAGGGGTACTAGAAAAAAATTCCCTAGTCTATAAAATCATTTAGAGAATATCATCATGACAATCAATTGACAAAGTTTATAAGTTCACAACAAGCAAAAGCAGAAACATGGCATCTAGTTTTCTATGGGAAAAGATTATTCAAACTTTATTTTTTTTTACTTGTGAGTACCTTATACAAATAATCTAAGATTTTTTTCTAAAATTACACGTTGAGTAATCTACCTTATTCCAAAAGAATCATTTTTTTATTACATTTTAATCTTCGGGTCTAGATACTAACCCTCAAACATCAATCGATAGAATTGATTCGACTAATCTAAAGGACTATAACAATAAAAAATTTAACTTTCAAAGCTTCAACATTTTTATGTTCCACCTTCAAAATAAATACATAATAATCTAGCGCCTCCCAAATGTGTCACAATCCTAGCATCTTGAGATTAATTACCTATGATCAATTTATTTAGATGACAAATCATATGTTCATTCTTTAAGTAAAGAGTATTCTTTTTTTCCAAACAAATTGCTTTGTATCTATCAATATCTTCTCTTTAATATCATTTTCTAATGAGCTCAATTAGTTTTTCATCAAAACCTCAATCTACAAATTCTTTTATAATTATTTCTCTCTTATTTAAAATTATATATACACTACTAGTATAAAATACCCAAAATTTTTATTGTTCAATTTACCAACAAATTTTTAAGTGTTCCTTTCCATTTTCAAAATATAGAATTTGCATCCAAAAACATGCAAATCATCAATTTATGATTCCTTCGATCAAGATAATACATATGACATTTTCTTTAAAACTTGTATTAGACACAGCATCTTGATTGTATAACTAATTGTAATGATTGTCTCCTTCAAAAGAATCATTAGATAATTCATGTAAAAAAATATGACTTCATACCCTACATAATTGAGCTATTTAAACAAATACGCCACAATTTTTTTAGTTGGAGAAATATCACCAAAAATCCATTTCGAATGAAAAAGCCATTGGCAATGTGTGTGTGCATGCTTATTTTATATATATATATATATATATATTAGAAAAAGCCCAATGACTAATATATTAAAGAGGAAAAGATACAGATATGTTACATGAGAGGACCTAAAAGAAATTCCAACTCACACAATACAACACACATAACTTCAAATAAAGCAAAGACACAAAAGATAAAAAACCAAAAACCTACCAACGGGCGCAAAAGTGCTAGAGACGACCCACTTTAGTCTTCCCTCTGCTTCTAATTCTCGGAAGGGAGCCGGCTAAAAGATTGGTAAGGTGAGTATCATTACCCGAAGTAACCAAAGTATCGTCCATCATATTACTGAGCTTAAGTATGTCTCTACTCTTCTTCTTTTTCCTGGATGTGTAGACCTGTCATTCATTATTTGAGGATTGACTCATCTGATCAATGGATTGTTCCAAAAATGGTCTGATAGGTGTAGACTATTGCACATCATGATCCTCATGAGCCTGAAAAACATTAACATTTTGTTTGACCTTATGAAGCGGCAGTAACATTTTGCTCGACCTTATGAAGCGGCAGTAACATTTTGCTCGTACACGACGTCGAAGGGTTTCTTTCCTTCGGCTTTCTCGAGTGTTGTTCCTCTTCCCGACGCATTCGCGTCTTCGATTCGGTCTAACGTTGAAGGGCTTTCGTCGCAGCTGTGCCCGACAACGAAGGCCTCTTTCGTTTTCGTCTTTCTCGCACTGCTATTGACGCATTCTGCGCCTTCAATTTGGCCCGACGCTCGCAGTCTTCCTTCCTCGGGCCGCACTCGACGATCTATGTCGCCCTGCCTGACAAAAAGTGAAGCCTGGTCGTCTTTTTCTAGCAGCTCGCCAGCCGTTCTGGAGATGGCATCGACGACGTGTTCCTTGCCAATGCACTTGTCGGTGACTTTCCTATTCCTACTTGTGCTCCTCTTTCAGGTTCAGAGCATGGTTTTTGTGTTCGCAAGTCCTGCAATGTTCCTCAATTTTTCTACGATGCTCTTGAATGTGGTGATGATCACACTTTCATTAAAAAGCTTGGCAAAAAAAAAAAGAAGTTTGCTCTTATTCTCACTGAGTTTGAAACCAGTATGCTTGCGTCCTCTTGGCGTTTTGCTCTAGTGGGAAAATTCCTTTATGGTCACCCAAAATTGGAGATCATACGAAAAAAGTTTGATGTTATGAAGCTATTGGGCAGTTGGAACATTGGATTACTTGATGGTCGACATATATTTATTCAGTTATCTCACGATACTGATTACACTCGCATTTTTTCTCGAAAATTTATCAAGATCGACAATTATTTTATGAAAATTCTAAAGTGAACTGTCGATTTTGATCCAAAAATGGAGTTCCCTATCATTCCTATTTGGATAAAGTTTCCAGGGTTAAAACTATATTTGTTCAACTTGAAATTCTCTACTCTTTAGCAACTGCTTATGATAAGCCTCTCAAGGTTAATAATCTTATGTTTGCTGTCACCAGACCCTCTGTGGCTTGTGCGTTAGTTGAGAGAGATATCACTCAACCAGCTCCGAATAAAATATGAATTGACACTACTCACAACAGGCATTGACAAAATATTGAAATAGAACCATACCCCCTTATTGCTCTCATTGTAGTATGCTTGGCCACAGTTCTACTATTTGTTATCGTTTGTATTCTCATCTAAGGCTGAATATCACTAAAAATCAGTCACCTACCATCACTGCTGAGAAGGTGCAATCCGATCCTCTTTCCAACACCGCAGTTTCGGATGAAGAACATCATACTACAGGTACAGATCCAAATGTGTTTATACCACTAACTGTTATCGAAGAAGACTCACTTGTCAAGACACACGAGAGTGCTCCTTCGATCCGATAAAAGATCAGCTAGTACAACAAGCAGTTACTTCTAATGTTCAACAACTTACACATGTCCGAAACACTTTAGACCAACCCAATGATCAGGCAAGCCAATCTTCGGATGAGGAATGACAGGTCTATTCCAGGAGGAAGAAGAAAAATGGAGGCCGACTCGAGCTCGGAAATTTATTGGATGATACATTCTTTACTACTGGCAATGACACTCATCTTACCAATTTATTAGTTTGCCCATTCCCTGGACTAAAGGCAGAGGTAAGGCAAAATTGGGTCGCTCTCTAGCTACCTGATGCTATGTATTTTGACACTTTTTGATATTTTCTTTAGGTCTCAGGTTTCTTTCTAGATTTTCTCTTTTAAAACCATTTGAGGTGGTGGTTATCGTGTGGGCAAGGTGTCAAGTTTGGGTCTTCCCACACAATCTATCTGTATCATACTTTCTATTTAATATATTAGTCTTTGGACTTTCTCAATATATATATTATTTTTTAAAGGAATGGCCGAAGACTATTAGACGAGCCCCGGACATCCCTAGTTGTGCTAAATATTCGAGTACCACACCATACACTCGGGGGGATTCAAACCCGTGACCTGAGGAGATTTACAACCTTCAAAGAGGCTGCTCTACTAACAGGCCACGATACACACACATATATATCTAGTAAAACAACAACAACAAGCTTTTATCCCCCTAAGTGAGGTCGGATACATGAATGCTTATTCTTTATTGTGTCAAATTCAGTGTCATATTTTTATTTAATTCTAATAAATTAATATTATTTTTTATACAACAAGCCCAGCACTTTTTAGGTCTACCCCTACCTTTCTTAACAAACGTTGAATCTAAAACATCTACTCTCCTAACCGGATAATCAGATGGTCGACGATTAATGTGACCAAACCATCTAAGACGGCTCTCTTTAATCTTGTCCGCCACTAGAGCTATACCAATCCTTTCACGAATATATTCATTTCGCATTTTGTCTCTAAATGTAAGACACTCATCCATCTAAGAATTCTCATCTCAACAACACTAGGTACATCCTCCTATAAATGTCCAGCAAAAGCATGCATATCTAAAGCAAAAAGATATGGCTTAAATTCAATCCCTGATGTGATCCATCTGAAATCGAAAAATACTTCGTAATCCTCTTTCTGTTCGAACACAAGTAACAACTCTAATATACATATTTTTAATGACTTCAATATAAGTCAATAAGTCATATAACCACCTTTTTTTTCTGGAACTACTCAAAGAACTCTTGAAACTTTATCATGAGCATTTTCTAGATTAACAAAAATCATATGCACACCATCCTTACTCTCTCTGTACTTCTCCATCAAACATTTCAATAAATATAAAGCTTCCATAGTAGACTTCCTCGACATACATCCAAACTGATTATGAGAAATCTATAGTGTCTATTAATAATATAACATAATGTACTTCTTTTTGTGTAATTTCATTTGGGCGTTACCTCAAACACCTCGAGGCATAGGAGCATGCCTTAGCAAAAAGGCATAAGTCTCACTGGTGACATTGAGGCTCAAGCCTCAAGGCTTTTTGTGTGCATTTGAGGCGCGTCTAAAGGCGTAAGCCTCAAACGCCTTCTTAAATAATATCTTGGAGATCTCTCTTTGGTGTGAGGCTCAATTCTTGTTAGTTTTTTTTCTATATTGTTTTATTTAATATTATTTCTTTCCATATTTCTTTCCATATTTCTCTCCATATTTCTCACATATGCGTCTCCTTGAAATGTTATGGGTTTTCACTTTGGTTCACAGCCTCCACCATTGTGTTATTCATAAAATACATAAGCCATAAAAAATATGTCCAAACTCAACCCAGTGGCTTCTCTTTCATACTCTTTACACCAAAACCTACATATAATCACACTAAATAACACCAAATCATTATTCTTAACACCTTTGACTTTCAAAAAACTTTAAAAAAAACACTTATATCTATCATAACTTGCCATATAAGCCACTTTTAAGCTCCACAAAAAATCAACAACATNTTCAATTTGGCCCGACGCTCGCAGTCTCCTTCCTCGGGCCGCACTCGACGATCTCTGTCGCCCTGCCTGACAAAAAGTGAAGCCTGGTCGCCTTTTTTTAGCAGCTCGCCAGCCGTTCTGGAGATGGCCTCGACGATGTGTTCCTATGTCAATGCACTTGCCGACGAATTTTCCTATTCCTACTCGTGCTCTTCTTTCAGGTTCAGAGCATGGTTTTCATGTTGGCAAGTCCTACAATGTTCCTCAATGTTTCTACGATGCTCTTGAAGGTGGTGGTGATCACACTTTCATTAAAAAGCTTGGCAAAACAAATAGGAAATCTGTTCTTATTCTCACTGAGGTTGAAACCAATACGCTTGCGTCCTCTTGGCGTTTTGCTCTAGTGGGAAAATTTATTTATGGTCACCCAAAATTGGAGATCATACGGAAAGAGTTTGATACTATCAAACTATTGGGCAGTTGGAATATTGGATTACTTGATGGTCGACATATACTTATTCAGTTATCTCACGATGCTGATTACACTCGCATTTTTTCTCGAAAATTTATCAAGATCGACAATTGTTTTATGAAAATTCTGAAGTGGACTGTCAATTTTGATCCAAAAGCGGAGTCCCCTATCATTCCTGTTTGAATAAAGTTTCCTGGGTTAAAACCATATTTGTTCAACTTGAAATTCTCCACTATTTAGCAACTGCTTACGGTAAGTCTCTCAAGGTTAATAATCTTACGTTTGCTGTCACCAGACCCTCTGTGGCTTGTGTGTTAGTTGAGAGAGATAACACTCAACCAGCTCCGAATGAGATATGGATTGACACTACTCACAACAGGCATTGACAAAATATTGAAATAGAACCAAACCCCTCTTATTGCTCTCATTGTAGTATGTTTGGTCACAGTTCTACTATTTGTTATCGTTTGCATTCTCATCTAAGGCTGAATATCGCTAAAAATCAGTCACCTACCATCCCTGCTGAGAAGGTGCAACCCGATCCTCTTTCCAACACCGCAGTTCCGGATGAAGAACACCATACTAGAGGTACAGATCCAAATGTGTTTTTACCACTAACTGTTATTGAAGAAAACTCACTTGTCAAGACACACGAGAGTGCTCCTTCGATCCGATAAAATATCAGCTAGTACAACAAGTAGTTCCTTCTAATGTTCAACAACTTACACATGTTCGAAACACTTTAGACCAACCCAATGATCAGGCAAGTCAATCTTCGGACGAGGAATGACAGGTCTATTCCATGAGGAAGAAGAAGAATGGAGGTCGACTCGAGCTCAAGAATTTATTGGATGATACATTCTTTACTGCTGGCAATGACACTCATCTTACCAATTTATTAGTTGGCTCCTTCCCTAGACTAGAGGCAGAGGTAAGGCAAAATTGGATCGCTCTTTAGCTACCTGATGCTCTGTATTTTGACAGTTTTTGATATTTTCTTTAATTCTCGTGTTTCTTTCTAGATTTTCTCTTTTAAAACCTTTTGAGGTGGTGGTTATCGTGTGGGCAGGGTATCATGTTTGAGTCTTCCCACAGAATCTATCTATATCATACTTTCTATTTAATATATTAGCCTTTGAGTTTTCTCAATATATATATATATATATATGCACACAATGTCTTTCTCGATATCGCTCTGTTAGGGTTTCGCCATTATGACAAACTCTGGCTTCTGCTCCACTGCTCGTGCTTGATCGATCTCCTTTCGTTTTCGTCTGTTTCACGCGTCATCATCCTCGCAGCTCTGTTCTGCGGCTTCTTCTACGGGAGTGCATCCTTCAGCCTGCCAAACGGACGCACTCCCGCAGAGACGCGCGCGACGCCGCCGAGGATTAGCCTCTATCGCGGAATGTCGTGATGGTACATGTGACTGCCCTTTTCTTCCGCGTCTAAGGGTTGAAGGATTGACGTTTATTTTGATGGCGCTTCCTTCTTCTTTGGTTGACCCTGACAAAATCTTCTTCGCTTACGTGGTGGGTAATCATCTTCTGGAGTTTACTGTTATCTGCCCCTCAAGCTATAGAGAATGTCGTGATGGTACGTGTGACTGCCCTTTTCTTAAAAAGAAAAGTAGGAATAGTGGGAAAACAACACTCTTTTTCTTTGATTAAGAAATTTTAACCATAATTGAGAAATTCAAGTTCGCTCTTATTGAGAAATTTCAGTAGGGACACCCACCAATGGAAGTTATCAGAAAGAGTTTAGACTATCTCAAACTTGTAGGCAAGTGAAAAGTGGGACTCTTTGATGGCAGACATGTGTTGATTCAGTTAACCCTGGCTGAA
>JXCR01146018.1:40134-71813 GCA_002079205.1 Phalaenopsis hybrid cultivar
CTCTAACTCTTTGGATCACTCCCTCCCTCTTTGTTTGCCTCTCCATCTCTGTCTCTTCGACAGAAGCAAGCATCTTTCACCACTCTCCCCCCATTAACTCACAACATAATACTACTCAATTTGATTGCATGAAACACCATCTAACCACATTAACACACTAAAGTACCACTTCTCCCTCTGTATTATATGTATTTTGCAAAAATGTCGACTTCTTTTCTAATATCAAATGCCTATATTCTAGGCTCTAGCTAATCAAATCAAATTTAATCAACAAAAATTTAATATCAAATGCCTATAATCTTTGTTTTTATATAAATCTAATTATTTGACAAAAAGATTGAATCTTATTTTAAAAGATAATTTAGCTGATCCACACCTAAAACTGATTAAATCATATAATTATATCTAAATACTAATGGATGATTTACTTGCACTTTAAGCGAATTTTGTTTAACTAAAACTAATTTGGTCATTGCTTAATTGATAACTTTTATTAATTTAATAGTGATTTAAGTTATCTATATTCAGTTAATTTAGTCATTTTTTTATTCAAACTTAATTAGTATATTAAAATACAACAACAACAATCCATTCTCCCACTAAGTGGGGTCAGCTACATGAATCATTTTTCTCCATTGCATCTTATTGAGTGTTATAATTTCATTTAATTCTAATAGATTAAGATCATTTTTTTATACAATATAACCAAGTTTAGGTTTACCTCTGCCTTTCTTAACTTAAGCTGAATCTAAAACATCTACTCTCCTAACCGAATCATCAGATGGTTGACATTTAATGTGACCAAACCATCAAAGAAGACCCTCTCTAATCTTGTCTGTCACTAGAGTTCACCAACCCTATCACGAATATGTTCATTTCACATTTTGTCTCCAAGTGTCAAGCCACTCATCCACCTAAGCATTCTCATCTCAGTAGCACTTAACTTTGTTTTATGTTTCTATTTTAAAAGCCAACATTTTGCGTCATAGAGCATTGCAAATCTCACCACCATCTTGTAAAATTTTTATTTCAATCTAGGTGATACTTTTCTATCACAGACCAAGAAACCCAACAGAGTCACTCTTTAGTCTCGATGCATTCCTTCACTTCAACCAAACAACATGAATTCTACTAATAACATCCCCATCTATATCATCATCACTTTGAATAATAGATCTGAGATATCTAAAACGTTCAAACATTTTAATGCTTTGATCACCCATATTTACAACTCCCTCACTAGAGCTACTACTATTAAAATTGCATTCCATATATTCAGTTTTAGAGCTACTCAAACGAAGGCCTTCAGACTCCAATGTAGACCTCCATAATTCAATTTTTCTTGAACTTTTTCTATAGTCTTACCCACAAGGATATCATCAACGAAAAGTATACACCAAGGTACATCCTCCTTTAAATGTCCAGTAAGAGCATCCATAGTTAAAGCAAAAAGATATGCGCTTAAAGCTAATCCCTGATGTAATCCAACTGAAATAGAAAATACTTGGTCAATCCTCCTTCTGTACAAACACAAGTAAAAGCTCCAATATACATATCCTTAATGACTTGAATATAAGTCATATCAACCCTTTTCTTCTTTATAACTCTCTAAAGTACTTCTCTTGAAACCTATTATCGTAAGCTTTTTCTAAATCCATAAATATCATATGTAGATCCTCATTATTTCCGTAGTTCTCCATCAAACCTCTCAATAAATGTATAGCTGCCATAGAAAGCATGTCCGACATAAATTCAAACTAATTTTGAGAAATTAACCTATGTTTAATTACCTTCTTCCATAATTTTAAAGTATGATACATCAACTTAAATCCTCCAAAATTTGTACACTCTTGAGCATCCCCTTTATTCTTAAAAATGGGGACCAAAATACCCTACTTCCACTCCTCATNTGAAATAATTCTTTATAAGTAGTAGAAAGAACTTAATGATTATCATGGTTTTAGTAAGATAAAGGGAAAGAAGAACCTTAGTCATTGATCCACCTTATTTGCGTTCTCATGTATATGTTCTGGTCAATAATAATAAAGTACAATTCCTTAAAATTAAACTTTTTTTTTTTGGCCAAATTACAATTCATAGTTAGGTTCATTTACATGAATATTTTTTTATAGATAAAGTGATCCTTACGTCAGTAATTAATTCTATGGAAACTGTTTTTAAACCAGTTGCAATTTATATGTAAAACTATACATATGAATCAAAAAGACGGTTTCTCAGGGATTAATATACTAATACATAAATCCAAGTGGATTAATTACGCTCATAAAATTCCAAGTACTATAATAAGCTATTTCTTAACTAGTTACCAAAATATTTCATTATATAAACAACTATACAAACGAATCACTAAGATGGTTTCACAGGGATTAATATTCCAAAACATAAATCCAAGTGGATTAACTACACCAAGTACATTAGTAACCTATTTCTTAACCAGTCACAAATCCACCTCATTTGTGTTCTTATGTTTACGTTCTTGCCAACAAAATAAATGTGCAAATCCTTAGAAAAAAACTTCACTTTTTTTTTTTGCGGAATTATAATTCACAGTTAGGTTCATTTATATGAACAACTAGTTACAGTTAAAGTGATATCCTTCTGTCAGTAGCTAATTCTATTAAAATTGCTTTTAAATCATTTCTTAATTTATATCTACAAACATACAGATGAATAAAAAAAAATGATTTTTGGGGATCAATATTCCAATACATAAATCGAAGTGGATTAACTATGTTAATTAAATTCAAAGTGCTTCGATAACCTATTTCTTGACTAGTAATCATAAAACATCATTATATGTACAACCATACACATGAATCAAGAACATATTTTCTCCGGGATTAAAACTCCAATACATAAATCCAAGTGGATTAACTACACTCATTATATTATATTCCAAGTACTTCAATAACCTATTTCTGGATTAGTTACCATAAAACTTCATATAAGATTAATGAACCCATGATTCATAGAAACTATAATTCCTGCAATCATTTAGGAACCTATTATTAAATATTATAACACTATATTCTAAACTATGAAGACATGTAATCTCATTTCAATTTTATGAAGATAATTAATAGCGTTAAGGCTCATCTTAATCATAAATGGAATAAAGATGGGGAAGTACAAAAGCCCATATTACATGTGATTTTATCATTATGGATTTAGAGTTTTACTTAATGCACATTAAAAAGGAAGAAGCTGAAGAGATTCATATTTAAGTTGGCCTCCTCTGTGCTAAACCATAGTTAACTCCTCAGTTGAGCTAAAAAGTGCAATCCCCTTTCTACACCTCAGCCTCCACTCCCTCCCTCCCTCCCTAACACAAGCATGCATCTTCCAATATGCCCCCCACCGCCTAACACAAAACACCTAAGCATTCTCATCTCAGCAACACTTAACTTTGTCTTATGTTTCTATTTTAAAGGCCAACATTCTGCGCCATAGAGCATTGCAAATCTCACCACCATCTTGTAAAATTTTTATTTCAATCTAGGTGATACTTTTCTATCACAGACCAAGAAACCCAACAGAGACACTCTTTAGTCTCGATGCATTCTTTCACTTCAACCAACCAACATGAATTCTACTAATAACATCCTCATCTATATCATCATCACTTTGAATAATAGATCTGAGATATCTAAAACGTTCAAACATTTTAATGCTTTGATCACCCATATTTACAACTCCCTCACTAGAATTACTACTACTAAAATTGCATTCCATATATTCAGTTTTATTGCTACTCAAACGAAGGCCTTTAGACTCCAATGTAGACCTCCATAATTCAATTTTTCTTGAACTTTTTCTATAGTCTTATCCACAAGAAAGATATCATCAACGAAAAGCATATACCAAGGTACATCCTCCTTTAAATGTCCAGTAAGAGCATCCATAGGTAAAGCAAAAAGATATGCGCTTAAAGCTGATCCCTGATGTAATCCAACTGAAATAGAAAATACTTGGTCAATCCTCCTTCTGTACAAACACAAGTAAAAGCTCCAATATATATATCCTTAATGACTTGAATATAAGTCATATCAACCATTTTATTCTCTATAACTCTCTAAAGTACTTCTCTTGAAACCTATTATCGTAAGCTTTTTCTAAATCCATAAAAATCATATGTAGATCCTCCTTATTATTTACGTACTTCTCCATCAAACCTCTCAATAAATGTATAGCTGCCATAGAAAGCATGTCCGACATAAATTCAAACTAATTTTGAGAAATTAACCTATGTTCAATTACCTTCTCCCATAATTTTAAAGTATGACACATCAACTTAAATCCTCCATAATTTGTACACTCTTGAGCATCCCCTTAATTCTTAAAAATGGGGACCAAAATACCCTACTTCCACTCCTCATATATCTATTTAGTTTTTACAATAATATTAAAAGAGTTTAGTAAACCAAGAAACTCTCAAATCTCCTAAATATTTTTATACTTCAATTGTGATATCATCTGATCCTATTGATTTTCCACATTTTAATTTCTTTAAAACCCACTCAACTTCTTTTTTACCAATGCGGTAAAAATAAAACGTTTTATTATTATTATTAATGATATTAAGATCATTGGTCGATCGTATTTTCAGAAACTTCATTGAAAAGTTTATCAAAATAACTCACCCACAATTTTTTATGTTTATCTTTAATACACTTTACTTGAATTAAATTTTTATTTTTCTTTACTTTTTGTTTGGTTAGTTTATACATATATTTTTCATCTTCTTTAATATCTAATCTATTATAAAGATCACTAAAAGTTGATTTTATAGCATCACAGATTATTCCCTTAGATTCTCAATGAGTCACCTTATATTTTTTTTCAGTTCTCTAGGCTTTTACAACTAAACCAATTTTTATAACACAGCTTCTTATGTTTTATTTTTCTTACACATTATTATTCGACCACCAACTATTTTTATTTATATATTTTTTTTTTTCTTTATGATTCTCTAAGTACATATTTTATCATTTGTTTAATAGCGCTTGCTACTTTATCCCACATAGAATTCGCTTCATGAATATCCCAAATCTTGAAATCTAGAAGTTTACTCATAAAAAATATTTTTTTTCTTTTTTAGATGCTCTCATCTACTTCCATGACAATGAGTTGTATGTTTTATCTTACAACTCTTCATCTTAAAAATTAAAAATTAATAATCGATTGTGAGTACTTAAATTTTCATTTGGAATAATGTTACAATATTTACACCCGACGATTTTTTTTCTCATAAGAAAATAGTCAATTTGTGTTTTATTAAATATATTTTTATAAGTAATAAAAAGTTCATATCTTTTCTTAAATAAAATATTAGTAATAACAAAATTACACATTAAAGTAAAATTTAATAAGGTTCTACCTTCATCATTAATCACTCCAAAACTGTAGCCACTATGAAATATTTATAAAATCTTCTACAACTCAACCAACACGTTCATTTAAATCTCCTCCAATAAAATTGTTTCTTCAAGAGGTATCAATTGTATTAATTTTTCTAGGTCGTTGTAGAATTTTTCTTTTAAATCTAAATCTAAACTTATTTGAAGAGCATAAACACTTTTAACATTAAAAATCCTACTATCAACAATAATCTTTAGAGTTATAATTCTATTATCAAGTTATTAATTTGTACAACATTATCTTTCAAACTATTATTGATAATTACACCTACACCATTTCTAGTGTGAATGCTACTAATACCAAAGTTTAAAACCTAAATTATCAATTTCCTTAGTCTTTTCTCCAACCCATTTAATTTTCTGAATACATAAGATAATTATATTCCAATGAACCATAATATCAACCTATTAAAATAATTTAATAGAATATTAATACTTTAAAATTTATGAGTTGTTATATTATTCTCTTTTTATAAAAACTTTATTCACAATTTTTCCGAATTAGTATTAAGCTTAGTTTCCTTTTATGTGAACAACAGCTCATTGTAGTAGAAATGATATCCATATATTAGTACATAATTGCATTGAAGCACTTAAATCACTTCTCAAATCACACGCATAACTATAAAACGAAGCNGTAGCATAATTAATCCACTTTGATTTATGTATTGGAATATTGATCCCCAAAAATCTTTTTTTTTTGTTCATCTGTATGTTTGTACATATAAATTAAGAAATGTTTTAAAAGCAATTTTAGTAGAATTAGCTACCGACAGAAGGATATCACTTTAACTGTAACTAGTTGTTCATATAAATGAACCTAACTGTGAATTATAATTCCGCAAAAAAAAATGTGAAGTTTTTTTTAAGGATTTGTACATTTATTTTGTTGGCAAGAACGTAAACATAAGAACACAAATGAGGTGGATTTGTGACTGGTTAAGAAATAGGTTACTAATGTACTTGGTGTAGTTAATCCACTTGGATTTATGTTTTGGAATTTTAATCCCTGTGAAACCATTTTAGTGATTCGTTTGTATAGTTGTACATATAATGAAATATTTTGGTAACTAGTTAAGAAATAGCTTATTATAGTACTTGGAATCTTATGAGCGTAATTAATCCACTTGGATTTATGTATTAGTATATTAATCCCTGAGAAACCGTCTTTTTGATTCATATGTATAGTTTTACATATAAATTGCAACTGGTTTAAAAACAGTTTCCATAGAATTAATTACTGACGTAAGGATCACTTTATCTATAAAAAAATATTCATGTAAATGAACCTAACTATGAATTGTAATTTGGCAAAAAAAAAAAAAAGTTTAATTTTAAGGAATTGTACATTAATATTATTGACCAGAACATATACATTTGAACACAAATAAGGTGGATCAATGACTAAGGTTCTTATTTCCCTTTATCTTGCTAAAACCATGATAATCATTAAGTTCTTTCTACTACTTATAAAGAATTATTTCGAAGTCTTGTTTAAACTAGTTAAAGTAGTCTTATTGATAACCTTGTAAGAAGGTTCCTGTATTATCTCACATTTATGGAGTTTGGGGTTAACTATGTGCTATATCATGGATAAAAGATTTATATAGTTGTGAATCAATAATCACTGCATATCTAAAATTGAAGTAAGACCATAAATTAGTTATGTCAATCCAATAGCTAATAGAGATTTTTGGTCTAAATTTTAATCTATTTGCGGCTCACCTTAAATTTATAATTGTTCGTAGCTGAGTCATTGTGCTCACCATTTTTTCTGTTGCCTCCATTAAACTTAGCTCAGCCGTTAGTCATCCTAGGATTTGTTTATAAATACGATACTGTGCCAAAGTTTGTTATAACTTTAGATACCCATCACTTTCAAATGATAAATTGTTTTTTGTTGCTTACATACAAGCACTTGGGGATCAATNTGAGACTGTGTCAAAGTTTGTTATAACTTTAGATACCCATCATTTTCAAATGTTAAATTGTTTTTTGTTGCTTACATACAAGCACTTCGGGATCAATGCGATCAAATGCCTCAAAAGATGCATTCATCATTCTTTGTTCTTCACACTGTTGCAAATCTGTGTGTAAGATATTCTATATTAATATAATCTTTGCTTTATACTTTCTTGAAAATTGTATTTAACCTCTTGCGGAGGCTTAAAGGGGATACCCTTGTCCGTCAAAATGAAGGTTCCTTACCTTTTGTATGATGTAGGTTATCACGATTTCTNCTTGAAAATTGTATTTAACCTCTTGCGGAGGCATAAAGGGGATACCCTTGTCCGTCAAAATGAAGGTTCCTTACCTTTTGTATGATGTAGGTTATCACGATTTCTTTGTTAGCTATGAGTGATTACTGCATCTAGTAAAATCCTATGTGTGTGGGTTGCTTAAGTGTAGATGTAGGCTAGCTTTGAAGCTTAATGATGCAATGTGCATGTTTTTTTTGGATGGAATTTTATAGTGATTATTTTACTTTGCCTGAGAAGATGTAGGGGAACCTAATGGAAGTAATTTTGGGTTTAAAATTCTTTTGGAAGGTAGACATTTTAAAGGTACCTAAGATCAATCATGGGATTTTGGGGTTTGGGCTAATTTTTTATGTTGTTGATTTTTTGTGGAGCTTAAAAGTGGCTTATATGGCAAGTTATGATAGATATAAGTGTATTTTTTTTAATTTTTTTGAAAGCCAAAGGTGTTAAGAATAATGATTTGGTGTTATTTAGTGTGATTATATGTAGGTTTTAGTGTAAAGAGTATGAAAGAGAAGCCACTGGGTTGAGTTTGGACATATTTTATATGGCTTATGTATTTTATGAATAACACAATGGTGAAGGTTGTGAACCAAAGTGAAAATCCATAACATTTCAAGGAGACGCATATATGAGAAATATGGAAAGAAATAATATTAAATAAAACAAAATAGAAAAAAAACTAACAAGAATTAAGCCTCACACCAAAGAGAGATCTCCAAGATATTATTTAAGAAGGCGTTTGAGGCTTATCTCCAAGATATTATTTAAGAAGGCGTTTGAGGCTTACGCCTTTAGACGCGCCTCAAATGCACACAAAAAGCCTTGAGGCTTGAGCCTCAATGTCACCAGTGAGGCTTATGCCTTTTTGCTAAGGCATGCTCCTATGCCTCGAGGTGTTTGAGGTAACGCCTAAATGAAATTACACAAAAAGAAGTACATTATGTTATATTATTAATAGACACTATAGATTTCTCATAATCAGTTTGGATGTATGCCGAGGAAGTCTACTATGGAAGCTTTACATTTATTGAAATGTTTGATGGAGAAGTATAGAGAGAGTAAGGATGGTGTGCATATGATTTTTGTTAATCTAGAAAATACTCATGATAAAGTTTCAAGAGAAGTTTTTTGGAGAGTTCTAGAAAAAAAAAAGGTGGTTATATGACTTATTGACTTATATTGAAGTCATTAAAAATATGTATATTAGAGTTGTTACTTGTGTTCGAACAGAAAGAGGATTACGAAGTATTTTTCGATTTCAGACAGATCACATCAGGGATTGAATTTAAGCCCATATCTCTTTGCTTTAGTTATGCATGCTTTTGCTGGACATTTATAGGAGGATGTACCTAGTATTGTTGAGATGAGAATTCTTAGATGGATGAGTGACTTTACATTTAGAGACAAAATGCGAAATGAATATATTCGTGAAAGGATTGGTATAGCTCTAGTGGCAGACAAGATTAAAGAGAGCCGTCTTAGATGGTTTGGTCACATTAAACGTCGACCATCTGATTATCCGATTAGGAGAGTAGATGTTTTAGATTCAACGTTTGTTAAGAAAGGTAGGGGTAGACCTAAAAGAGCTGGGCTTATTGTATAAAAAAATAATATTAATTTATTTGAATTAAATAAAAATATGACGCTGAATATGACACAATAAAGAATAAGCATTCATGTAGCCGACCTCACTTAGGGGGATAAAGGCTTGTTGTTGTTGTTTTACTAGATATATATATGTGCATGTATCGTGGTCTGTTGGTAGAGCAGTCTTTTTGAAGGTTGTAAGTTCCCTCAGGTCACGGGTTTGAATCCCCCCGAGTGTATGGTGTGGTACTCGAATATTTAGCACAGTTAGGGATGTCCGGGGCTCGTCTAATAGTCTTTGGCCATTCTCTTAAAAATAATATATATATATATATATATATATATATATATATATATATATATATATATATATATATATATANTTTGAAATGGATTTTTGGTGATATTTCTCCAAATAAAAAAATTGTGGTGTATTTGTTAAAATAGCTCAATTATGTAGGGTATGTGTCATATTTTTTTACATGAATTATCTAATGATTCTTTTGAAGGAGGCAATCATTACAATTAGTTATACAATCAAGATGCTGTGTCTAATACAAGTTTTAAAGAAAATGTCATATGTATNTCATTTGATTGAGACATGATACTTATAGGCACGAAGTTGACTGTAATTATTATAGACAAAATCAAAGTTTGAAGGATAGTTCTTCATTGAACGACTCACTATAATCTGGTTTAGGTTTTATGCATGGTCAACCAATTCCACTTAGGCCGTTAACGATAGCAACGTAGTTTGATTCGAACAGATATGCCTTCACAACTGGTTGAATAAAAGCCAATTAAATTTTTTAATCACATTTCGAGGTAAGATGAATCCATAAACCACTAGAGAGAAGCACGACTCAAAAGTATAAAAGCATAAAAATCAGCGTTGGAACATATTGATGCTATGCCAAGTATCAAAAATTCAGTTCTATGTTGAGCCTTAGCACCCATTTTTNGTCTGTTTGGCGCAGTTGTTAATTATTTATAATCTGCTGATAAGCAGATTATTTTGATAATTTGATAATCTGCTGATTATTAGAATAATCTGGTTTGTTGTTTGTGGCGGCTTATTCAAATTAGTTTATTGGTGGTTAAATGACATTTTTGCCCCTGTCTGGTAAAACTGTTTGGAGCAGTTTATTCAGAATAGCTTATTAGTAGAACAAAAGAATATAGTGCAGATGTGTACCATCATCACTGATCAATTCCAAAAGATGACATATAGCTCTAACACTCTCGTGAGTACCTGAAGAAATAAAAACAGCAGAAATACTAGTACAATTAAAATTAGAAATATTAAAATATTTAATTTCAAACTCCGGCTACGTCTGTCCTCATCTGCACTATCAACCTGGGAAACATCGGATTCTCATGACTGCTGGCAGTGTAATATGTGGGACTGTCAGCCCACCGGAAAAAGCCGCAACGAGCTGAAACACCCTTAGCGCAACCGTAGAACTATTTATCAAAGCTACGAGACTGACGTGACGTGAGCAACGAAGACGATAGTCCACAATAACACAAAATACCTCTGTCTGTGACTGATATCCTAGAATTATCAAACTGCAGTGATCAAACTGCTGAAAGAAAATTTGTAGCATTACTCAAATCAAACAGCTTAATAGTTTATCCATACATTCCTAGATTTCACATCCATTTCAATGTATAACACAAATTTTATTTATGTCCATAGCCAACACCCAAACTTTGATACTGATGCATCTTTCATTGCTAAAATTATCTCCCCACAAAAGCTTAGAAAGCTGGAAAAAATGACAATCCAATAGAGCTGACATAAATTTGGATATGCAGGAATGCTTGGGCATGTAAATGACCAATTATAATGAACATAGGCACCAAAATGCTTCTGTATGTTTAATGCAAGCTCTAAAAATAAAGACAACAATATTATCCAGACTGCTCTATAATGCAAGGTCTAAAAATAAAGAGAAGCATATAAAATGTGTTCTGCATGTAAATGCACCATTATAAAGAACAAAACATACAGTGTTAGGTTAAATTCCCTATTTTTTTATTTCAACTGATCCAGAGAAATGAAAATCTTCCCAAGCATTCTTGCATTCAATATTTCCCCATCATTCAAAGCATCATTCAAAGCATCATATTGATCCATACCATTCCAACGTGAAAATAAAAATGGTAAAAATTCTCAAGCATGAAAATTTTGAACAACAAAAAAGGAACATAACTATTTCACAGTAAATCAAACATTCTACAGCAAAAAATTCCAACGTTTCATTTCTAACAACCATAGGAACAGAAATTACTGTGAGAGGGTCGAATACGTCCTCGCGGGAAGGAAGGAAAGGGATATTGGGTATGGCGAAAGTGTGAGGTCAAAAAAATATACCTCATATCGTGGATCACAGCCTCGTAAGCTTCGGGCGAGGCCGAGACAGAAATGGTGAGACGGGAAGGGCGAGGGCGAGGGGGAGAGGCAGGAAGGGCAACATGGGAAAATAACCCTAAACGCGAGAAGCATACGTGGTACGACGCTCTTGGTTAGATTACGCTCCCTTAAGGAATCGCGATAAGAGAACGGAGCGGGCGAAAAACGTATCAAGCGAACGTATTTTTCAAAAGGAAGGGCAGCGTTTTCAAAACGTCACCGCTCCTAATAAACTGTCTCAAACGAGCCCGTAGTTTGATTCGAACAAATATGTCTTCACAACTGGTTGAATAAAAGCCAATTAAATTTTTTAATCACATTTCGAGGTAAGATGAATACATAACCCACTAGAGAGAAGCCCGACTCAAAAGGATAAAAGCATAAAAATCAGCGTGGGAACATATTGATGCTATGCCAAGTATCAAAAATTCAGTTCTATGTTGAGCCTTAGCACCCATTTTTTTTTTAAAGTATGATTTATCTTTGTGCAACCTAAGGGGCCCTTATGTCGCAAAAGCATTTTGCCTTATAATGACTGGTGTATCTAATGTCATTTGGGTTACAATGTGCAATATATATGGCTATAAATATAAAAATGTAAAATTGATTAACATGAACTCTAAATGTCATGTATATTTGTTACATGCTAGCATAAATATGGTGATAGAGTGAGTATTTTACATCTTAATTTTATATGATTATACAAAATACATACAGAACGAAAAGTTTGTAAGAGATGCCAAAAGTTTTACTGAAATTTTTAAAAAGAGAATAATTATAATGTATGGCATACTAAGAGTGATCCATAAGTATTGTTAAAAAAAATATTCTTTCCCTCAATTGGTGAGTTTGCAACTACCCAAGTTTAGAGCATTGTGTTATTTTCTTATGGCTATAGAATAGACTGTTGAAGGAGGAATCGAAAATGATGATGTTAACCAAGAGATGATCAATGAGTGATAAGTTGGATGATGGGTTGTGAGAGAGCAGTCTAACAATGATAGTTAAGTAATAGTAGTTAAAAGGCAACGATTGGATAGTACCAATTAAAAATGGGGGTTATTAGAGGTAATCATCAACATCAATCATCAGACAATTCTTTGAACTTCTTTGGATCTTTAAGATTTTTCCAATTTTAAGTCAATGTTTCAGTCGCTTCGATCAACCTCTTTATTCTCTCCTCATCTAGTTTCTTCCCAGTCAGTCTGCCCTCTCCACTGACTTCTTCTAACATCATGGCTTCTTCTGACATTTTTATTCACCAACATGGATGAATGAAAGACAGAAATCCAGGAAATGAAGAAAAAAGTGTTAATCACACCCTATTTATAGGGTGCAACAACACAAAAAATCAGGAGGTACAGTTATTGCCAATACTTATGTAATTAACTATGACATTTAATTCCCTTATGTTTTTAACAACTGTCACATTCATGAAAAAGATCAATAAAAATATAAATATCCATCATTACTCCAATCAAGCTTCATTCTACACCGATCAAGCGAAAGTTTGACCAAACAAAGGTATAATGCGCGACCCCATTGAAGATAGCCGACCAAAATAGACTCATACAAGATAAAACTCTTAAGGAGAGTCAATTGTAAGTCATTTGGTCGGTCTATCGATTTCTGAAGGTACCAAGTAATCAGATTAGACGGCTACGAACAAGAAACAACGTCAAGCGCAGTTACAAACATGAGTAGATGCCAATAACAATTACAAGGTTAAATTATGCATATATCAATTACAAATATATAAAGGATAAACGATTAATTAATAACTGTCCTGCAATTTACTATAGCATTCATATGACTTACAAATAAGAGGGTCATTTTCATAAAAAGAATGATTGGACAATTCCACTAGAACTCAAGTGTTATTTGAGTCTATTCTTCTCCTACTCTCTTTCCTCTCACTCAATCAATGCTCTGCTTCTTGCGCAGTATCCACAGGACAATTTTGAATTCAACAATTCTATTGGATAAATTTAAATCTAATATGAGTTTTAAATCTTGAAAAATTTTAATCATGATAATTTTATCGTTCACTTAAGTAATAAATAGCTCAAAATAAATAATTTTAGACATTTTCTTTGCGATTGTTGGACCAGGTGACCATCATCCTTGTTAACTACAAGTTATACAGTCAAAATTGTAGAATCAAATGTAAGAATTTTTTTTTTTAATTTTAATTCACTAACTCGACAAAAATTTTGATTTAATTGTCATTCATTGAACCCTATAAACACTAAAATTTGAAAATTGAACACCACATCATCGGAATATATTTTCCAGCAAATATTTAGTTGAGCCAATGCAATGACTCCGAACGAGTAAAGCACTAGAAAGCATGACAGGAAACTTTCTGAGGCGTTTGGAGATCGTTAACTTTGCAAATTTAAAATAAAAAATTGGCTTCTCAACAAAACTAATTCTATAAGTTTAAATTTATTAAATTTTAATTTTTAACAGAAACGATCGTAATGTCCTCTTTAAAAATCTATAAAAATGCCAAATTCCTAAGCATTTGAGAAAAATTTTTTGTGTCATTTACATACATGCAACCCAATTCCAATTGAAAAATTATTGTATACGGACACCGCGTGCAAAGATGCATGCGGTGTCCGATATACACCGTGGATCACGGTGATCTACGGTGATGATGTATTTTTGTGGGCTCCATTTTAAATTTTTTTATTTTTTTTTTAAAATTTGATTGCATCCTCACGGTGATCTACGGTGTAGATCGGATACCACATGTATCTCTGCATGATGTCCGTATGCAATAATTTTTCATTCCAATTTATTTACATATCTAACATCTAATATTTATNTATCGTAATGTCCTCTTTAAAAATCTATAAAAATGTCAAATTCCTAAGCATTTGAGAAAATTTTTTTGTACATACATGCAACCCAATTTCAATTGAAAAATTATTGTATACGGACACCGCGTGCAAAGATGCATGCGGTGTTCGATATACACAGTGGATCACGGTAATCTACGGTGATGATGTATTTTGGTGGGCCCCATTTTAAATTTTTTTTTTATTTTTTTTAAATTTGATTGCATTCTCACGGTGATATACGGTGTAGATTGGACACCCCATGCATCTCTACATGATGTCCGTATGCAATAATTTTTCATTCCAATTCATTTATATATCTAACATCTAATATTTACTATTTGTATTTATACCTCTTAAATATTTCATATAACATAAAAAATAACACCATTTTCACTTTTAAAAAGTGAATACACATTTTTCATACATAAATGAAGTGATATGTATGGAAAAATTGAAGCTTATGCGTTAAATAGGTAAATAGATATGAATTAAAAAGTTTGTATGAAAATCTTCCTTTTTATTTGTAGAGATTTCATCCGCTTAAGAATTTTCAAAATAGAGATTTCATACATAAATGAAGCTACACNTGGCTTTTATATTTGCTTTGGCTTTTCAAATATCTCTTTTTCATAGATTTTGAATCATTGTGAGGTCCACCATTAAATTTTTTCTGTCAGATAGGGATTCTTCTTCTGGACGATTGTCAACTATGAATTTTCCTAATTATTAGGTACCTCGTAACTAGCCATTGATACCTGCATCTCATCTTCAACTCTTTCAAATAATTTGATAAGTTGATTCTATAGTCTTTCTTCAATTTTATCGGTGGATCCATTCAGAAATTTCCTTCTTAATTATTGATAAAAAAATTTAATTTAGATATCTTCTTTAGCTTAATTTTTAGACAGACTTGCTTTTATTTGTTTGGATTAGTTTATTAATGAAAATAACATTTTATTTGATTCGAATGGCTGTCCACAATTTCAATGAATAATTTCTATATAAATATTTACGATTTATAACATCATGTTGGATTTCGAGATTTTATGACCAAATCTATGGAATCTGACATTGAGTGAAAATAATATAAATATGATTGGTTTTCTATTAAGATATCAACTGGAATTTTAGATATGTAGGGAGAAGATTCAACCCAATGATAATAGGTAGCTTTGATTGAAGGGGGCAAGATTTGGGTTACAACATCACAATTATCCCACCATTGATAAAACAAATGACGATTATCATTGGATAAGATTTCAAACATCATTACAAACATCCATAAATGTTTTCTTCTAGAATTAATAACATGAAATATTTTGTCATGACTTCAATATAAGTCTGGTAATTAAAAGAAATGTTATTTCTAAACTAAGATTCAGATGTTTATATTCAATTATTTTAGTTTGATGTGGAGTAAGGCCTCCTTTATTATGATTAATAATTCTAAGAATTGTAGTTTTGCTAAAAGCGATAGATTTATTTTCTTCATTATAAATGTGCTGGATTTTGACACATTTAAGACATATAAGAATTGCTTCAGACATATAATGATCATAAAAGTATTCATAGGGAAAAATATTAGTACCAAGATATCGCTAAAAATGACTCAAGAGAATGTCAGATGATAATCATCGTCGTTGATTTCTAGAATATGAGAGATACTAATTTTGGTGCAAAGTAATGATTCAAATTCAGATTTGAGAAATTCTTAGTAAGATTTAAGAGGTGACTTAGGATTAGCAGAGGAAGAAGGTTGAGATGGAGGTTAAGAAAAAAGGTTGTCCCAAAAGTTATCATCGAAAATACCTCGCAGGATCTCCGGGATTTTCTTTCACGGCCTTCTCTCGTAGAAAAGTTGGAGAAATTGTCCCGAAAGTTATCTCCAACACTGTCACGCAGAACCTCCGAAATTTTCTTTCGTAGTTTTCTCTCATAGAGAATCAAGAGAAAATCTTCCCGCAAATTATGTCTGTCTCTGCCACGCAGAACCTCCAGGGCATTCTTTTGTAGTCTTCGCTCATGAAGAAGCAGGAGAATATTGTCTCAAAATGTATTCCGACTCTGTCACGCAGGACTTTCAGAATTTTCTTTCACAGTTTTCTCTCGTATAGAGGTAGGAGAAAACCGTCTCCAAAGTTATCATCAACCTTGTCATGCAGGACATTCGGACTTTCGTGTAGTGTCATGCATTTTGAGGCAGATTCTCGTTTTGTTGTTGAACATTTCTAAGGTGATGAAGAAATGCTGAAGAAATCTATCGCACTTTTCAGGAGATATTTCCATACTTCTGTGTCGGCGATATTTGGAGAATTTTGTCCCCTTGATGATTAGTAGAAGTACCAAAATTTTGAAAAGACGGTCATCCACTATTTGAAGACGAGTCAAGCTCTTGTAGCTTTTGTACCAATCTTTGTTGGTTTTTATGACTTCTTAATCGTCTGATGACATTTGCAAATATGATAATGAGTTTTTTTGTCTGTCTTTGACGTTGCTTCTGAGGTTGATGTGGCTTCTCAATCATACGGAAGTCTGCAATTAAAGTTAGCACGTGCACTTTATAAAAAAGAATCATGTACCTTTTTAGACTTGTGCCTTCTGAGATTTGTATCCACTTGGGCATGTATCATTTGAAGCTTATGCATTCTTAGGCTTATGCTTCCAGTAGCTTGAAATGCATTGATGCCTTATGAGGCTTCTAGCCTTCTAAGGTTTTTGATGCTCCTGCATCTTTTGAGGCTTGTAGTCTTCCGAGGTCATTGATGAACCTATGCATCTTGAGGCTTGAAGCGTTCTGAGGTCTTTAATGTATATGTGTCTTTTGAGATCTTTGATGTACATGTGTCTTCTGAAGCTTGTAGCTGTTTTAGGTTTTTGAGTTGAGACCCTGTCAACTACTTGCTCTCTTGGAGTTTTTCTTTGATAATTCTTCTATTTGTTATAAACTGCTCTACATGTAGTCTAAAAAGCTCGTTGAAGTTGTTGATGGTGCCCCTCGGGAGGGAGTAAAACTATGTGTGAGCTTGATCCTTGAAAGTTGCAGGGAACACTTGATAGATAAGCACATCAAAGGCACAATGAACGTGCATAATAGTTTGATAGTGGTCAACGTGTTCGTATGTATCAGTTACCCTTTCTTAGTCATCAAAATTTAGAAGTTTGAAACCTGTTGGGATAGGGTGTAGAAGAATCACGTCAACCAAAGAAGAGGATTCTTGGAAGTTGCGGCGAGCAGGGAAGCGATCTCTTTTATCAAAGGGGGACTCTTTCTAAATCAGGCATCGTAGCTCATTACGAATGACATCAGTAGAAACGATAGTAAGGCGAGGCAGTTTCAGGTGAGCAACTTGAGAATGATAAGTGGAACTTGTAATGTCGAGGAGATCAGTCTCCAGTCTTGATAGGGGAATGGTTTCATTGCTGGGAGAGAATTCAATGAGTGGGTATTTCTTATTGAATGTTGAACTTGTGGTAAGTAAGCTCCATTGGGTTGTAGTTGTTGCTCCCCACATAGGAGTTGTAGAATCTTTTGTTGAGATGTCGCCATCTTGCGTGCTTAGTCATCCATAAAAGTGCACGAGGCACTTTTGCCAGTGAGAAGATGCCTTCCAGAGTTGGAAGATCAAGATGTCTGACGTCCTGGTCTTTGTGACTTCCTTCTGGAATAATGAATGTTGGAGCGAGATGCTCCATTGTTTCCAGTGTTGTGCGTGATGGCCATGCAACAAGTCTCGCAAATACCTTATTGATGGAAATGCTTTGTTTCCACATATGGTGTCATGCAACAAGTCTTAAAATTGCACGAAAATTCAACACACACTCGAATGAAAAAAAAAACAACCAGTAGTGGCACTAGAATTTTTTACATAAAAACCTGCAAAGGGAAAAACCACGGCGTTTAAGCCAGCTGAAGAGATCCACGATAAAATGAAAATTACAAGTACTGTCCCTTGTATCACAGACATGAAAGAGTTACAAGCCCTTTGAATTACAACTTCGATGTGAAGAAAAACTTATTGCAGGGATTGTGAGGCGACCAATGTTGATGGACGACGAATGATGAGTTTTTGTTGATGGTGATTGATGGTGGTCAACAACGGCAGGAGTGATGCTGGACTTTAAGTCATTCTCAAAGCTAAGCTCTTCCTCAAGTCTCAAGCTCTCCTTCCTCCATGAGAGGGAAGGGGCTCTATTTATAGAGTCTCAACTGCAATAAATGAGGGAATTTGAACCACTCTAATTAGATCGTCCAGAGAAGTTTTCTTGATCAAATGACATAAAATGGGCATTTGAGTGCCTTAATATTATCAGAATTGAGCAATCTTGAGCTCGTTAGATTCGTCTCGCTCGATTCGATTGTGAACACACCATATAAGACATCTGTTTGGACTTATAAATATGTCTGAAAAATTTCCAAACATGGTTTAATGTCTTAATCGGGGCTTGAATTGTTTTGGATTTGATCAATGTTGGTATAATTGGGTCCACCTCGTCGAGTTGATCAGTTTGATTGTAATTTTGTTGAAATTGAAGTTCTGGTTAACTTTTAATTGAAGTTAGAACATTTCTCACTAAAATAATTGCCTCGAGATCCGACAAATGCATCGAGATTGGAGCCGAATGAAGAAATTTGTTGATGGCGTACCACAACTATTAATATATATGACTCATTTTCTACAAAAAAAAAAAATTACAAATAAGGTTAAAGATCCTTAAGTTTGCCATTTAATTTTTTTCAATTTATGTTATACCAGTAGTCATTTTAAATAAAATATTTTTCAACCACATTTTTGAATCACATCTAATAATGATCATGTTTTTATTTACTAATTTTTAAATTTAAACTTTTAGCTTAACATGATACCCAGAGCGGATCCATCCTGTTTTTTTAGGCGGCAAAATTGTCCCCATATATCTAACTTGAGAGGGACTATGGTAACAAATGACAAAATGATATTTTAGGAAGAACAAAACTAATATTTTAGGAGGGGCAAAAAGCCAAATTAGGCTACCATATAAATATAAATCTAAATTTGAGGTGATGCAATTGCTCTTCCAAACCATTTCTAGGTTCACCCTTGCATGAAACTTTACCAAAAAAAATAAATAAAAAAATAATAAAATAATAAAAAAACTAATAAAAATTTCATATATCTATTAATACTCTTAGGTATTATATAAGTATAAAGTATCCCTTCTTTATTTCTTCTCAAATTTAAACAAATATATAAAAATAAATTGGTCACCATCTACGTTAGTTGACCAATTTGGAAAAACGTTCTATTCGCAATATTAATGCCATTTTAACCATTAAAGTTTATGTTACACCAACAATATCGATCTCACACATTCAACAACATATACCAAAATTTTATCAAATTTTTTGCAGATCAGCTTGTTTATACATTACTCCCTTATCAAAAAAAAAATATTTACATCAAAATCGTAGGGAAAGAGAGATCAGAAAAATGAGAAAATATTACATGTTGCACGTCCGTCCAAATATAGTCATGCCACCATATATCACACAGCCATTTATGTCTTCTTTGAAAACTTTCGATTTATTTTTATACAGTAAGAATGTTTTCGTAATTACATACCTGCCGCCGCCGCGGTAACAGTATAGTCGTGTTATCTTTGCCAGTTAAACGGGAAGGGAATAAGTGGGCTTGGGCGAGAGCACCCAATGTTCCCCGTGCGGCCGGACTTTAAGATCCTTAACCCTCGCAAACAGCGTGACGGCGCGGCGGACACCATGATTGTCCGCCGCGGTGTAATAATCATGCCCAAACAGAACGCCGCCGGGTCTCNCTGTCTTTGCCAGTTAAACCGGAAGGGAATAAGTGGGCTTAGGCGAGAGCACCCAATGTTCCCCGTGCGGCCGGACTTTAAGATTCTTAACCCTCGCAAACAGCGTAACGGCGCGGCGGACACCATGATTGTCCGCCGCGGTGTAATAATCATGCCCAAACAGAACGCCGCCGGGTCTCAGCACGGCATACGCCATGTTGATATCGGACCACGCGGAGTGAAAGTCATGGCCGGCATCCACCTCTATTAGGTCCCCGTAAATACCCCATTCACAGAGAGCGGCAAGAGCCGAACTGGTGGAGAAAGGGATGGGGAGGATGCGGTGGGCCTCGCCGGCCGCGGAGACGCCGAGCATGAACTGGTGGAGGAGAAGGGAGTCGGCGTGGCGGGGGACGGGTACGTGGCGAGCGAAGCGGGAGCGGAAAGCCGGCCAGCCGCGGAAGTCGTCGAGGCAGAGGATGAGTGAATTGGGGAGGGAAAGATTGCGGGTGAGGGAGGCCATGTGAAGGGCGGAGGCGCCGAGAAAGGTGCCGAGTTCGATGATGGTGAGGGGGCGGATGGAGGAGATGAGGTCGGAGAACACGGGGTTAGTGGAGCCCCAGCCGCGGGGGCGGGCTGCCGGGGGGAGGAGCAGGGCGGCGGTTTCAGGGGAAGGGAAGTGGGAGTAAGGGGAGGTGTTGTTGAAGAGGCGGTGGAGGAGGGTGGGGAGCACGAGGTCTTGCGGGACACGTTTTGCGCATTCGGTACGGAAGAGGAAGAGGTCGTGCGGTGGAGAAGAGGAGGAATTGGAATCTCGGATAGGGAGAGGTCGAGGTTTTGCGGAAGGAGGGGAGGATGTGGAGGAGAGGAGGCCGGTGATATAGCCGAGGGAGAAGAGGAGGAGGACGGCGGTGGCGGATGGGAGGGATCGACGGAGAGAAGAGAAACCGGAGAGTGGAGGCAGGGGGGATGGCCGGGAGGATTCTTTCATTGAAGCTTTTGTTTGGCATAGTACGAATCGATGNAGGCGGATGGGAGGGATCGACGGAGAGAAGGGAAACCGGGGAGTGGAGGCAGGGGGGATGGCCGGGAGGATTCTTTCATTGAAGCTTTTGTTTGGCATAGTACGAATCGATGGAGTTATTGTGCTATATAGCGTTGAGCCGTAGGAGACTTCTGACTTTGGTGACTCAGGTAGGGATTGGAGGACTCGGGTCGGACGAAGATGAGGGAAAAGTATGCGTTTGAAGCTGCCATTTATGAGCTGCTATGATATGTGATCATTTAACTCAAAAGTTTCTGTTTTTTTCTCAAGTTCTTAAATAATTCAATAAAGAAGGGAGGAGAAGAGCGGGATCGGGCGAGATGGACCAACCTGGCAACTATTTTTATTGCATTTATCGTCTTAGTGATTAGGGGTGTAAACGAACCGAACACGAACGAACAGAGCTTGTGTTCATCTTCGGTTCGTTTGAAATTTAATTTNTGTAGGAAACTTCTGACTTTGGTGACTCAGTTAGGGCGAATCAGATTAGAAGACTCGGGTTGGACGAAGAAAAGGAAAAAGTATGCGTTTGAAGCTGCCATTTATGAGCTGCTATGAGTTTAACTCAAAAGTTTCTGTTTTTTTCTCAAGCTCTTAAATAATTCAATAAAGAAGGGAGGAGAAGAGCGGGATCGGGCGCGATGGACCAACCTGGTAACTATTTTTATTGCATTTATCGTATTAGTGATATTCTAATAACAAAATTGTGCATGAAATTTGTACTTTTGATTTGTAAGCGGCTGTAGGATTCTAATAGGATGGCAATTGATGGTAGAACTTGGGATTCATGATTTTTTCTTTTATAAGGCATTTACATACATACCTTCCCTTTTTTTATTTATTTGGGTATCTAACATGGTCACTTTATTTTTTAGATTTATAACACTCAAAATTTTCATATCACATAGAACATATTACTTTTAATTTTTTTTTTAAAATGTGAAATACATATTTTCATGTATAGATAGTGGAGTGTTAGATATGTAAATACATTGGAATTGAGTGGTATATAACATCTTTATGTTTTTTTAGCCTGCATGCATGTTTGTTATTGTGTTCAGAATGTGTGCTCGGGAGATGGGGATAAAGGCACAAATTGGGTGAGGATATTCCAAATAAATTTATGGTGAGGATAATTTTTTATGAATACATATAAATTTTAATTAATTGCACATGTATTGTTTAATATAAACTAAATTCAATAATTTTGAGAGATATTTTAAATAATTTTAATGGATAAAATACTCTGACAAGCTCTCATGAACTTCCAAGCGTGATTTGAACTTAAAGTGTGGACATTAGACCTAACTTTGTTTATGTAGCAACTAGGAGAAGTGTAAAATCGAAAAAGAAAAGTAATTACTAAGTAATGTCGTTCAAGCAGAGTTTAAATTCAAGCAATCAGGCATGGGACCTTGTTGATTTTCTCAAGGTCCCGGAAGTTCGTTCGGAGTGGTATATTCATGATGTTATAGCAGGGTTGATGGGTAATTATTGAATCTGAGTCTTTTTTTTTCTTTTAATTTTTCACAAGGCAAAATGTGGACGATAAAATTCATATACTTCTTAGTAAGAATTCATGGCATGTGTAGGATAAGATTTTTCATGATTGGGTGGATGATGAAGATAGGAGGATTAAAGAACATTAAAGCACATAGCATTTCAAGTATTAGAATTTACATGCATTACACCTAAATTTTACTATTTATATTATCGGGCACTCTATTAATTATCTTAATGGATCTCATCAGATGCTTAATAAATGAGGTTGAGTGGAATCAAGGAAAAAGATAGGATTCAAGTGAGGGCAACTTGGATTGGGAATAAGGGCAAATAGGAATACGAAAGAAGTTGATTGTGATCCTAGGTCGACTAGAATTAAGGATGAGACCGAATACGCGATCAAGACTCGGCCGAGAAAGAATAGGAGCAAGGTTGATTAGGAACAAGAAGTGGCCGAGTAGGATTAGGGATAACATCAAGAAAGATCATCTGCTCAATAGACATATATTAGATAAGGCCACGTAGGATTAGACCTGTTAGCTCAAATAACCTAGTGATGGAAAGAGTTAGAGTGCGTGCTGATTTTTATTTTCGTAAAATTTAGGTTTGAAGAATGTAAATCTTAATGTTTAAGGCTCTATGTATGTAAATCCTCCAATAGAGAAATAAAGTGCCACAAAATCACTTAGTTGATTCAATCATTTTCTTATACTCATGCAATTTACTTACTTCATATATTGATGAAACACAATCTAATTAGATAGCTCTCGAACATCTTATAGTAACAGGAATTCAACAAATTTGCAAACATAATATTTTTTTAAATTCAACAGGAACCAAGTTTCACTGAAAACTACAAGACTTAAACCTTAGCTAAGATGGGATAGAGATCACGCAAGATAACCAGGAGATGATTTATACCATTTTTTAACACTTCACACACAACTTGAAAGCACAAGAAATATGGTCAACAAAGTTCAAAACATTCCTAGATGTTAAAAAAACAAGTAAATAGTAATTTTAATTTGTTGTACAATATTATCATGAATATCTGTATAGTTGCAAAAGGAGGAAAAAGTAAAAATTATTTTTACTAATACAAAGATATCATAATATATATTAAATTTGCATACACTTTCACACAAACTAAAGAAGGCATAAAAGATGATAACTTATGCTTGAAAATAGTAATGAGCAAAGAAGAAAAAGCCAAATGTCTATAGCACAGTCAAAGGGATTATTGCGTATGAACATCGCATGCATCTCTGCATGCGGTGTGCGATCTTGGTCGTAGATCACGGTGATCTACGGTCAGGATTATTTCCGGTTTTTAAAATAAAAAATAAAAAATTTTAGGTGGGGCCCACCGAAATACATCAGGACTGTAAATCAGGTGATTTACGATCCGGATCGGACACCGCACGCAAGCTGCGTGCGGTGTCCGATCTGTATGGAATAATTTTTCCAGAGGCAGAGCCAAAAAATTATTTTAGTAGGGCACAATTACTAACGTTAAAATTATATTCAATCATTTTCATCTGATCTATATAAAATTACATGAAGTGATCATTTAAATGGCAAAAGTTGCATAATGCNTAGAAATTAAGTGCCACAAAATCACTTAGTTGATTCAATCATTTTCATATACTCATGCAATTTACTTACTTCATATATTGATGAAACACAATCTAATCAGCTAGCTCAGATATATTATTTTTACTAATACAAAGATATCATAATATATATTAAATTTGCATACACTTTCACACAAACTAAAGAAGGCATAAAAGATGAACTTATGCTTGAAAATAGTAATGAGCAAAGAAGAAAAAAGTCAAATGTCTATAGCACAGTTCAGAGGCAGAGCCAAAAAATTGGCGTTGAAATTATCTTCAATCATTTTCATCTGATCTATATAAAATTACATGAAGTGATCATTTAAATGGCAAAAGTTGCATAATGCAATATAAATTTTGATGTATTACTTTATTTATAATCATCATAGAATTTTTAAATTTGATGATTACAGTTTTTTTGTTTTTGCAAAAATAAGAAACTAATCAAATATGATATAAAAATAAATTAAAATATTCTTACTAATTAGAGTAAATATCTATGATAATTTTTATTCAAAGTATATGTACACAAGTAAACATTTTAATATTGTAATATTTTATTAATATTTTATTATAAACTTTAAAGTAATTATTTTCAATATTTGTGCATTATCTGTAAGTTAAAATAATTTTACATAAGTTTTAAATAAAATTAAAATACATGTTTTTTTGGAAGAGAAATACATGCATTAATATTTATTAATCTCATATATATCTACTATTACTAATGAAAATTTAATATCATTACTAGAAATTTATGCGCTAAACAATAAAGAAGAAACTCACATAATCTCGTTAAGTCGCTCTGTTAAAGCTCGAAATCGACTAAAAATTTAATATAATATAAATTTAATTTAAAAATGACACGATTAAAAATTAATTAAAAATTAAATTGTTTTTAATGTTATTAACTAAACAATAATACATTAATTAAAAAAAACTAACTAAGAAAATAATTCTAAATTTTAACATTTAATTTTTAATATTTAATGTAAATTTGCTACTGAAAATTTTAAGTTTTCACATCTGTGAAAAATGAAAAATTATTCCATACGGATCGGGCACCGCACACCAGCTTGCGTGCGGTGTCCGATCCGGAACGTAAATCATCTGATTTACGGTCCTGATATATTTCGGTGAGCCCCACCATGAAAATTTTTTTTAAGAAAAAAATGAGAATAATCCTGACCGTAGATCACTGTGATCTACGGTCAGGATCGGACACCGCATGCAGAGATGCATGTGGTGTCCGTATGCAATAATTTCTCGTGAAAAACATATGCACATTTTAAAATGTATAGAAAATAGTAAATATATCTAAATAGCTTTCATGTGAAATACATAAGCTTTCTACTCTTTTTTTAGTCCTACATTCTAAAGGGAAAATTGAGATGTAATTATACATAACATAGTATAGCAAAATAACTGTTGTTACGTGCATGATGTTGATCTCACTTTTGGTGAGATCGTACAGCTTTTCTTCCTATCCTTTAGAGGCTATTCTTGAGGACTAATGGATGGTTGAGAGCCAAACTAGACCCTAAGTTGAACCTTCACTCCCTTTGATTTGAAATAAATTTGGCTTTAATTCTTGTCACATGGTTTGATGTTGAGTTGACCATAATCAAATTATTAAAATTGAAGGTCGAGTGTTTCTATAAGTTTTGTAACATGTTTTTAGGCGACCCATTGAATATAGAGGCTTGATTACATGTTTTAGATACCTAGACTTTTGGACCATCGATTAACCTTTGGAATAGGTTGATTTGAACAACCCTTTTGGCTTTAATCAACTTAAGAAAAATTCTATAGGATCCCCCTAATCAGACCTAACTTTTCTCTTAACTCATGCCTTTAGTTTAAGATAAGGTAAAACATATTTCACGTTAGTCAAAAATCATGGTCAAATTAAATTGAAATTAAAATAAAAAGAATTAATTAATGAAACTAAAATTGGTTTAAGTTTAAAAATAAAAGTAAATCAACATCAAGAAATTTTAAGTTTAAATCTTAATCAAAATAAAACTAAGTTAATAAAAAAAGTAATCAAATTTGAAATTAAAGTCCAGAATCAAAGTCAAAATTAATTAAAGAAAAATCAATATATATATATATATATATATATATATATATATATACGACGTAAATATAAATAAATAAAGTATTTCTATCCAAGCACATTTAAATTGCATTTCTTTATTTTTACTATCTAAATCCGAATTTAGTAAATCTCATTGTGAGCAGGATTTATTCTGTCGTCACTTTCCACGGCATTCATCTAATAAATCTGAATTTATCGGATTTACGAAGTCTTTTTAACATAAAACAAAGTTGCAGCCAATCAACACCTTGGCTCCTGAGTTTTTCAAGCACAGCAGAGCTAAGAGATCTCCGATCTTTCTATCCACAAGTCACTTTGAAATAGTCTTGATATTAATCTGTAGTCCATAATCTGAATACAGACAATCGAGCTCTTATATACTCACATCAGAAGACCCAGTGATGACTTTCAGGTAGTTGAAGGTTCCTCTAAAGCTTACCGGAGAAAAGCCGACGAATGCTAACCTGAACCGCCAACCAACTTGTTAATTGCTCTCCCTCGCCAACGGTCAATGCTGTCGACAATTCCATAATGAATGCCGTTGGAGGGGGCTGGGCCGATACCCAAAAATCTTTGCTTCGACAGGCGGCGTTGGATTAGTCGGTATTGATAAAGCGATTGGCCTTCGCGATCACGCGGCTTCCAATTTGTAGACTTTGGGGCGGCAGATCAAGTATACTCAGATATTGGGGTATTATTTGATTGGCATTATATTCAATATCATCCTAATATCATCGCAATGCCATCAATTCTACCCCCAATATCATGCTAATATCATCAATCCACATCTAATCCTCAGCTATATCATCCTCTCACAATATATTTTCCTGTCAAAGTAGAAAAATTATTGCATTCCGATCTACACTGTAGATCACGGTGATCTACGATGACGATGTATTTTGGTGGGCCACACTTTAAATTTTTTTTTATTATCTTTTTTAAAAAAATTTGATTGCATCATCACCGTAGATCACTGTGATCTACGGCGTAGATCGGACACCACATGCATCTCCGCTTACGGTGTCCGTATGCAATAAATTTTCGTCAATGTGGCTCCTCTTTACATCGCCAGTTTTTGCAATTCAGACCATGAAAACCTACACACACACACACACAAACACACACACACATATGTATTCATGACACAAAACTCTATACTCTATGCATTTTGAATAAAGTTTCTCAGCCCCTATTTTAGCACACTTATAGTTGGATGAAATATATTGGTGGTATAAACTCAATGCGCCAAAAAAGATTTAATTCTGAGTGGTAATGATTGAGTGACAATAGAGGGGTCAAGAAACAATAATCGTATGGTGGTTATTAGGAGATGGAATGATAGAGATTGAGTAGTTATATGCAATTATAATCTAGCTATTACTATTTTACGTCAAAATAGTGCAATTGGAGTCAGATGATGATAGTTCATTGATGAAAGTCAAATGTACTATAGTCAATTTGACAACGATAGTTGGATGGCAAGATCTAACAATGATGCACAGACGATGGTGATCAAACTGTACTATTCGGTTGGTGTTGTCCAAGTATGGTGGAAGGATGGCGACAATGCCACGGTGGTACTCAAGGCAATAATAGTTGTTGAGAGGACGCAATCAAATGATGATTATCAGATGTTGATAGTCTAATTCTTGTGAATGGGCGGCAATAATCCAATGGGGATGATCATATGTTGGTGATCTGAAGATGATAAACTAGTGATGGTGGTCTAATAATGATGATTAGTCGACAACGTTCTAATGGTGATGATTGAGTGGTTATAACCCAATAATGATTTTAATAACCATAGCCCAATGATTGCAGTTAGATGGAGGTAGATTGGTAATGGTAGATAAGCTGCGAGAATCTAACAATGATGATCACATCACAACGACAAACAACTGTGGACAGATGGTGGCGGTATGATGATGATGGATGATTGTCCATTAATAGCGGTTGATGATAGTTGTCAGGCAGTTGTGGAATAATTTGATCGTGATAGTCAAATATGTTATATTTTTATTTGTGACTCACACTTATTTTAATAACTTATTACATTTATTTTAATAACTTATCAAATTTATTTTGAATAAGTTATGTCATTTATTTTATAACTCATGATAACATAATTTATTTATTTACTTAACTCATAACTTATGTCATAATAAATGATAACTTAAGTTATTTATTGTTATAATTCATGATAATTTATGTTATTTATTTTCTTAACTCATAACTTATGTCATAATAAATGATAACTTAAGTTATTCATTTTTATAACTCATGAAAACTTAAGTTATTTATTTAATGATTTATGTCATAATTTATGATAATTTATGATATTTATTTTTGAAACTCATGTAACCCCTAAAATGAATAGAGGTTTTCTAACTTATTTCATTGATTTTAATAATAAAAGTAGCTAATTTATAAAATTGTCATAAATCCTATTGGTTTGAAACTCCCTTGATGAATAGTGATTAAATATAGTATAATTTAGAGGATGGGTCATCTCTCCCCTAACACACCCCGTACATTTCCCTCTATCAGAAAGTACAGAAAATTTCAAGGGATTAAAGATAAACTTCATCTCTTTAAGATCAAATTTTATCATGATGAATATACGTATGTGTTACTTTATTATAGATATGTAAAAATCATGAAATTAATTTTGGCTATTATGTGTTTTAAAAATTTGTGTCATAAAGTTTAAGCAAGTTTTCTAACAGAATAATGGTCAATGATTATTTAAATCTTAGAGCTCTAAATTGATTCAGCGAGATTATTCAATACGAGTTTTTAAATTATTGAATTTACGGCAATTGCATACATACCCACCCATATTTATGAAATTACATACCTAACACGCTAGCATTTAAACTATACTTTTTACATTTATATCAGACATTTTTATATCACATAAATAATACTACCATTTTAGAAATACACTTTTCATACATAGAGATGATATATATATTATAATACATATAAATACTAAATAGATATGACTGGAATTAGATGTGTCAACAAGCCAAACATAAGCGACTAAAGGCTTAACTCGTGTTCAGCTCGTTAAAAAATATCACTGTTCGTGTTCGACTTGTTTATATTTCACAAAAAAAGTGTGTTCGTGTTCAGCTTGTTTGCTTAGTGTGCCGAGCACGACCTATTAGCAAACAAAGAATAGTTTTGACAACGCTAATCACATATTCGTATGATGTTAAGGTTTGGGACAAAATTTAAATCCCATTATTTATATGAAGACTTCATTTAAATATAATTTAATATATATTTACTTTNCGTGTTCAGCTTGTTTGCTTAGTGTGCCGAGCACGACCTATTAGCAAACAAAAAATAGTTTTGACAACACTAATCACATATTCGTATGATGTTAAGGGTTGGGACAAAATTTAAATCCCATTATTTATATGAAGACTTCATTTAAATATAATTTAATATATATTTACTTTATTTTTTAATTAATAAATTTAATTGATTATAAATCTTTTTAGCCCTATAGCCACTTATATTTTTTTAAAATAATACTAATAAATATATATAATTGATGAATAATATTTCAAACCAAAACGAGCCAAACACGAACGAACAAATCTGACCCGTGTTTGACTCTTTTATATATCGAGCACAAAAAAGTGTTTGCTTTCGTCTCATTAACTTAGCTAACGAATCAAACACGAGCTGAACATGAGTTGTTCCCGAATGAGTCATTAATTTACCATGTAAATCTCCCTTGAATTTAATTTCAGTATACACAATCAATTAACTATTACATTAAATTTATCTTAAAATTAATCTAATAATATTAAAATATGATCATATCAAATTTTGAAATATTCCCGCCCAATTTATTTACCATGAAGTTGGTGAAGCATGATCTTCATAATGGAAAATTATTATAATCGGAACAAATTATTACATATTTCTTCGTTTATTAAATGTCTTCAGTTGTTCTTATATACTCCTTATCCTAGAATTGAAAGAGATTTGAATTTCGGAACTTACAGAAATTTTTTTCAAGCATAGTTTCCTCACTTTATTTTCAACTAATGTGTTACACAATTAAGAATGGAATATTTAAAATTTACAAACTCATATGACATATTATGTATTAAAATTGTCTTGGATTAGGATTCATTTAAGATGGCTACAAATATTTGCCAAAGTAGTTCAAGGAATGACTTATATTGTCACATAAAGAAAATTAATTCATTATTTTTTTTATTTATTTTTTATGGAGCCCACGTGAACTAGTTGGTTAGTGCTCTATGTACAATCACAGTTACATAGAAAGACAGTTGATCATTATATATTGGTTGAGGATCTAATTTCCTATCATGAGCTACGTGTTCAAATGGCACATTGACATGAAAAATGAATTATAAATGTAAATTTAATAAACAAAATTGCAAGAAATTTCATTAAAACTAAAAGCATAATTATTGGCCTATCAATCTAAATAGAAGTCCCAATTTTTTGTGACATTTTAAGAAAAACAGAAAAAAATAATAACCGAATGGATAAATGGCTGTGATATGAAGAACAAAATGATAATGTTTCCCAAATATGCCCATAAGCAGACAAAAAATTTATAGCTGAAATCATTCCCAAAGAGCTACAAGCCAAATAAAGCACACTTCTAATGATCCTATTTTGAATCGGACAAACAGAATTTCTTACAGATAATCAAATAGGCGTTCAACAAGAACACTTATTAAGCTGCTCCACCGCGCACATGCAGCCTACAGCTCTTAAAATCTGTTTTATTTATTTATTTATTTATTTTTGTTTGTTTGTAGAACCAACGTCTCGCGTAGCTTGTTTTCAAGCAAACGTCAGTAGTCATTGTCCCGCACAACAGCTAATTGTTAATTATAATTATCTATGTGCAACATGTGTTTTATCAGCAAAATAAAGGAGAGCATATGGAAGATCTATCATAGTAGCCTGTTAGTTCAACTAATTTTCACTAGCTCTTTTAAATTAATGACAGATAACAACAAGATTTGTTTGGCTCAATCATAGTCTATATATATATATATATATATATATATA
>JXCR01146018.1:78744-97155 GCA_002079205.1 Phalaenopsis hybrid cultivar
TTGACCCAATTATATTTAATGGCTAGTATGAACAAATGAAATATTTGATAATATAGATTAATGACTTTCACATTAGAGGTACTACGTAAGTATATGTATCGTTTCAAGTAATATAAAACTTTCTTTAAAAACCTTAGTATCGATCTCACAGAGAAGCTGTAACTTTTTATGATGACTTAGAAAAACTTCGCTCAAAATTGTAAAAGCACTTATAAGAGAATAGTGTCAAAATATTTGTAGAGGATTAGAACTAAATAAATGCTCAATCTAATTCTAAGCAGAAAGTAAGTGCAAATTTTCCAAACTAACAAGATGTAAAAGAGTTCAAATGTAATAAAAAGATCTTTCCCCTTGCAAAGAGATCATAATCCATGGAGGAATTTGAATGTTTAAATATTAAAATGTTATATTGTGACAAATAAGAGCATACATGTTTCTTTACCCCTTCCAAGTAAAAAGAACATTAGCTAATCAAAAGTTAGTTCAACTTGTATAGTAGTGTTGAGTAGATTCTGACATCTCACTTCTAGATTACTCACTGTGCCCTCACTATAGGACCAAACAGGTATCCTTATTTCCAACAATAGACCNGAAAGTTAGTTCAACTTGTGTAGTAGTGTTGAGTAGATTCTGACCTCTCACTTCTAGATTACTCACTGTGCCCTCACTATAGGACCAAACAGGTATCCTTATTTCCAACAATAGACCAAATAGGTAAAGAATCTTAGCCTATCACCCTAGAAAAACCAATTCTATGCCCATCAAAACTTATCTCCCTATCTATTTGTGCCAACCAGTAGATCGAGTCGGCCTCCCATCCTAAAGGTTAGTGTGGTATTCATAAGTTGCGTAAAATCATAGCCTTCTTGGGTCATTATGTTTCGCAATGGATTTTAACATAACAAGTGGCCAAGTTGTAAAGTAAATGAAAAATTGGTGAAAATACCATTACAATTTTTGGAATAAAATAAGTTTCCACATGATTACTTCTTATTGTAAGAAAAAAAAAAGAAAACTACAAAGAATTNATATTCATAAGTTGCGTAAAATTATAGCCCTCTTGGGTTATTATGTTTCGCAATGGATTTTAACATCACAAGTGGCCAAGTTGTAAAGTAAATGAAAAATTGGTGAAAATACCATTACAACTTTTGGAATAAAATAAGTTTCCACATGATTACTTCTTATTGTAAGAAAAAAAAAAGAAAACTACAAAGAATTCATGGGAATAACACAACAAAACTTGATTTGTATTTAAAGTCAAGATTTAAAAATAAAAACATAAACACAAGTACAAAGTATTTATCTTAGATTTCTCCCCAAGCAAATCTTGAAGTTTCTTTTAAGATATCTCCAAACTTTTCTTACACAATCAAAGACTCTCTCTTACACACAATCTTTCCCCTAATAACTCACGCACCCTCTAAAAGTCTCTTTTTTTCGACCAGCCAATGGTCTCTTTTAATAGAGCTCTACAAATAATCAAGAGTCACTTCAAGCGTCTCTTCAAAATTCGTCCAAATTCATTGCACAATAGTTAAAACCGCTTCAGACGCTATGGCGCCTATTACGTACGAGAATTGGTGCTATTGCGCCAAAAGCTGGCGCTACGACGCCAGAATATGTGGTGTCATTTTTGCTCCATTTTGACCTCATTTCACTTCATTTTCTTCAAAGCTTCATTTCTTGTACCTGAAACNCTGGTGCTATTGCGCCAAAAGCTGGCGCTACGACGCCAGAATATGTGTCATTTTTGCTCCATTTTGACCTCATTTCACTTCATTTTCTTCAAAGCTTCATTTCTTGTACCTGAAACAAAAAAATGCAAAATATCTTCCTTTAAATTGAAATATCATTAAAAATAAGCATTAAATGTTCATATAAAACGGATAATTTTAAGGCGTATCAGTAGACTAATAAAATTCCTCATGGATTGAAACAATCACCACAGGCGTGGTTTGGGAAAATTCACAAAGGTAGTGGTGGGTCATGGATTCACTCAGGCTCAATCGAACCATAATCTCTTCTTCCGGCATTGCTCTAGTGGCCAGATAACTATTCTTATTGTCTATGTTGACGATATTGTTCTCAAAAGTAATGATCTACCATCATTGGAGNTTCATGGATTGAAACAATCACCACAGACATGGTTTGGGAAATTCACAAAGGTAGTGGTGGGTCATGGATTCACTCAGGCTCAACCGAACCATAATCTCTTCTTCCGGCATTGCTCTAGTGGCCAGATAGCTATTCTTATTGTCTATGTTGACGATATTGTTCTCAAAAGTAATGATCTACCATCATTGGAGTCTCTGAAAGTCATTCTTGTTGATTCCTTTGAAATGAAGTATTTGGGATCTCTCTCGTATTTTTTAGGCATGGAAGTTGTTTGGTTATCTCAGGATATTTGCCTATCTCGTCAGAAATATGTGATTGACATTTTGACAGAGAACAATCTTCTTTTGTATAAACCACTGATTTTCCGATGGATCTCAATGAAAAATTTCTTAATGTTCCCAGTACAATTTCTGTAAGCAAGACTCACTTCCAGCACATTGTGCAGAAACTCGTCTACCTTGCCCATACACACCCGACACATGACACACAATTGGGATAGTCAGTCAATTCATTCATGATTCATATAAGCACCACTTCAAGCTGTCTACCAGATTTTATACTATTTAAAAGGCACATCAGGCTCAGGTTTATTTTTTTTCCATCCACACCTCTCGTTCTATTGCAGTTTACACAGACAAGCATTGGGTCGGGTTTGTCCATGATCAATGATCTAATTCAGGGTACTCATTTGTATAGGAAAACCTGGTCACATGGAAAAGAAAGAAGCTGTCTGTAGTTACTCATAGCTGTGCGGAAGCTGAATTTTGATCCATCACAAGGAATTTGTGAGGCTCTTTTGGTTACGCATCATGCTCCACAAACTATGTATGATAATCTCCGCTGCTCTACAATTCTTCTATGATAACAAGTCTGTCATTAGCATTGCTCACAACCCGGTCCAGCATGACCGCATAAAACATGTCGAGATTGATCGACACTTCATTAAGGAAAAGTTCGAGTCCGGGAAAATTTGTGTTCTATTTGTGTTGTCCATTGACAACTGGCAAATATTCTCACTAAAAACCTTCCTCGACCACTTTTTTATGATTTCAAATACAAGTTGAACATGAGCAACATCTATGCTTCAACTTCAAGGGGAGTACTAGAATATAAGAATATTAATATACAAACTTCTGTATGAATTACTTTGATTTGCTTTTATGTACTTTTCTTTTCCTCTTTTTTTTGTTTCCTTACTAGAGATTATGTAATGGGTATTTATACCCCACTTTGCATCAATAAGATCACCTTTGGTTCTATTCTAACAGGTTTTAACTATATAAAAATAAATAATCTTCNCCTTTTTTCTGTTTCCTTACTAGAGATTATGTAATGGGTATTTATACCACACTTTGCATCAATAAGATCACCTTTGGTTCTATTCTAACAGGTTTTAACTATATAAAAATAAATAATCTTCTTACCAATTTATTCCTAAAGGCCCATACAGAGAGCTTTAGCATCCCTTTCCATCGTATGCACAATCCTGTCTCCCTATAATTCTAAGATGGGAGAAATGGCGCAACCCAAGGAAAACAGGGGAAAAATGAAAATTTTACGAATATGATATGCATTTATTTGCTTAATGATTAGTCCTTATCATAAAAAAACAATCACACAGCTACATGCGCAAAAACTAGAATTGTTAGTGTTGTAGGATTTAGGATTGCTCATTAAATGATTAGGTTTACTTAATTATTATTTTAAATTATATAACTCCAAATATATTCAAAATTTATATAGTGTTGTACATCATTNGAAAACTAGAATTGTTAGTGTTGTAGGATTTAGGATTGCTCATTAAATGATTAAGTTTACTTAATTATTATTTTAAATTATATAACTCCAAATATATTCAAAATTTATATAGTGTTGTACATCATTTGGATCGAATCAAAATGTAAAATTTTATAAAAATAATTTGTCATTAGGGGAATGCGAAAATTCGGGTATATTTCAATATGATTGAAAATTTACCTTAATTTAACAAAAAACTGGGCATCACACTCAGTGGCCGCTTAAAATCATAAAATCATGAAATGAAAAGGTTTACTTCATGATTTTTTTTTTCCAAANTGGGTATATTTCAATATGATTGAAAATTTACCATAATTTAACAAAAAACTGGGCATTACACTCAGTGGCCGCTTAAAATCATAAAATCATGAAATGAAAAGGTTTACTTCATGATTTTTTTTTTCCAAAAAAATTTTTAAATGAAATTTGTCCATTGCATGAATGATTCTTTTCTCTAAAGAAAAACTCAAAGAAAGATAAAAAAGGAAACTTCGGTTGGCGGGTTACTCTTTTTGGAAATATATTTTTTATGCCCCATTTTAGAATGTTTTTAAAAAAGTGTGCACATTAAAATGTACTTTGGGACTTCTTTCGCTCAAAATGACAATTTATCCTTATTTAAATATTCTGTCTAGAAGGCTATAATCTGAGTTGGTTGGGAGGATCCTCGGTTTTTTCAATAAGTTCATCATCCAAAAGTGATCACCAGAGTATCAGTACAATAGAAGAGTTTTCTTCCATTCCACTAGGGATCAAAATTCCCTATCTTCCCCATTATTATTAGAATTTNCCTGTCTAGAAGGCTATAATCTGAGTTGGTTGGGAGGATCCTCGGTTTTTTCAATAAGTCCATCATCCAAAAGTGATCACCAGAGTATCACTACAATAGAAGAGTTTTCTTCCATTCCACTAGGGATCAAAATTCCCTATCTTCCCCATTATTATTAGAATTTGGCCGAAATATCTAAGATTGCTAATAAAATTGGCACTCTTCTAATTATAAATGTTCTTACAACTAATAGTTCTTGCATTAGGTTTGCAAAGACCTATGCTCAGGCAATCAACAAACAACCATTACTGAAAGACATTTATATTAACCTTCATGAACCCACAAACTTTAAAGGTCATTTATGATTAGAAGCCTAATCCCTCGGCTAGTTGTGAGTTTTTTGTTCACCCTAGGCCTACCTCTTATTCAAGGTCAAAGCCACNTTATCTCCTATGGGGCTTGAACACTCATGGTACAAAAATGAGATTGACAAAACAATTAGAATCAAGTATTAGGGTATTCAATTTTTTAGAACTGCCCCATATATTTCCATCATCTTTCTAGAATGTCCAAGCACCACGATGTTTAGATCATTGTCCTCTGGTTATTCATGCTGCATCTACTACTACCATCAAAATAAAATCTATATTAAAAAAGTATTTGACTTCCTATTTTGATTATAAATTTCAAAGTCCTGGTCATATTTTACCCACAGGGATCCCTTCTATATACTTTACCAAAATTGAAAGCCATAATTGACATTCTGCCGAGCATTTGTCTAGTTCTCTCTCTATTTTAGAAGAGCAACGCCACCATGTTCATTTACAACCAAGTAGACTTCCACAAGATCCTCCACTTAACTACAAGATCAAGTTTGTAAGTAAAAAGCTTATTGATTTATAGTCTCCAAAGGCAACCTAAATCATCCAAAAAGGCAAGACAAAACAGCTTTCTCAAAGAAAAGATGACCTTCACTTCTTCTATGGAAGAATAAAAGATCAGCTGTAATTTCATTAAAGAAATTTCTACTNCTAGTCTCCAAAGGCAACCTAAATCATCCAAAAAGGCAAGACAAAACAGCTTTCTCAAGGAAAAGATGACCTTCACTTCTTCTATGGAAGAATAAAAGATCAGCTGTAATTTCATTAAAGAAATTTCTACTTCTATGGGAATCTTCTCTTCTCAGTATGGCATTGTTAATACTACCATAAATAAATTTAAAAGCCTTTCCAATCGTAGCACCAACAAATGTAATAGCTCTCATGACATCCTAGTGAGAAATACCACGCTCGTCTAGCAGGCGTTATTATGTCTATTACAAATAATGAAATAGAAAATATGGTTTTTTCTGCTGCAAAAAATATAAAATAAAATAAAAAATCCACTCCAAAGTCAGATGGTTTAGCTTTCAAATTCTATATTAAATTATGGGAAGTTATTGAGAATAATCTTGTGAAGCGGTTTACCATCTTTAACACAAAATGCCTACAAAAAAATGTGAAAGGCATAAGGATTGCTCTTATTCTTAAAATCACATATTAAGTAAATTTTCTGATTGCACATTCATCACCCTTCACAATATTTTTTATACGTTCATTGCTAAAATTCTAGCCAGTCGATTAAAAATGGTAGCCTAATAGCAATCATTCCAGTCCATTGCTTTTTGCAGAGTAGAACGTCCATAGAGAATATAACTCGTACAAATTAAAATCCGTTTGGAATTTTAACATAGCAGGCCAAGCGATGACTTCCATGCTAAGATAGATATCAGAAATGCATTTGATAATGTAAATTGGGAATTTATTCTTTCTAAAATGCAGCAAAAAGTTTTTTCTCCTCATTTTGCTGATTGGAATAAGGCATATTTTTTTTGATTTTCACCATTCTAAATGCATAATTAACTCTTCGGAAGGTTTCTTTAGCTCCCCTTCTGTCATTAAAGGGTGATGCCCCTATCTTCATAATCATTATGAATTGTGATTGATATTGTATCTAACCTTATTAAAGGCCATATTGATATAGGGAAAAAATCTGACATTGCTCTGGATAATTACCATTTTTCTCACTTTATGTTGATTACATCCTAGTATTTGGTAAGCCTTTGCTAACAACAATACATTTCTTAAAGATAGTCTTCAACTTTTTTGGATGTTTCTGGAATTAATACAATCATTCAAAAAGCTTAATATATTCTTAACAAAAGTAACATGTTCTAAGTTCATACCTTGATATTCCTTTGACTGCTTTTGAGCTTTTGTTCTTGGAATTCCCATCTCCTCGAAGCAGCTTCATCACATCGGCTTTCAGCACCTCTTCATAACTTTTTCACGCTTGATGGTTGAAAGGTTAGATTCTTATGCTTTATTGCAGACCAGACACTTAAATTCTCAACATGAAACAAAATAGCATATTGGCCTAGATCCTTGAACATTCCTAAAACTCCAAAATTATTAAGTGATATACTACCATATTTCTTTATCATGAAAATATTTGAGTCAAAAAGATGCATTTGGTATCTTTAGAAAACACTTGCAATCCAAAATAATGGGCTCTTGGCATGCTATATATTTTTTCTATGGATCGAGCCTTTAGATTTTCTCTCATATGGAGCTGACAAGCCTTTACTTTTAAATCAAAAATTTATTGCTCCATTGAGGATGGTTGCTTCTTTTCTTTATTTCGAAGCCCATTGATTATTGGAAAAACTCTTTTGGATCTTTTGCATTTAGGTTCTCTCTTATATTCACCTATCCATTAATTCTCCCTTATGTACTATATCATTAATCACAACAAACATGATCTCTTTCTCATTGCTAATTCTACAATTAGAAATACTTTTAATTCCACGGAAGAACAGGGACTTTGACCTATAATTTAAGATTTAATTGGAAGGGCTTTATATTAATATGGATAAAGCAAACAGGCATATTTATATTTGGCACAAACGCAATACTACAAGATTCTCTTCTTATACTTAGGTTGGCATGATGGATGTGTTCAAACTTGATGACGCCAACATCGAAATTCATATGGTTTGTCCTCAGCAAAGATGTGATATGGAAACCAAGAATCATTTATTNGCACGATCTCTTTCTCATTGCTAATTCTACAATTAGAAATACTTTTAATTCCATGGAAGAACAGGGACTTTGTCCTATAATTTAAGATTTGATTGGAAGGGCTTTATATTAATATGGATAAAGCAAACAGGCATATTTATATTTGGCACAAACGCAATACTACAAGATTCTCTTCTTATACTTAGGTTGGCATGATGGATGGGTTCAAACTTGTTGACGCCAACATCGAAATTCATATGGTTTGTCCTCAGCAAAGATGTGATATGGAAACCAAGAATCATTTATTTTTGGATGCTAATAGACCTTTAATCTCTACTCCACTTGTTGCCATGGGACCCCTCTTTTCTCCTTGAGCACAATCTTCTTCGAACATTCTCTGATGTAAGTCAAACAATTGAGGCTTCTGATACTTCTAACAATTGCTATTTATATAGCGTTTATTGTCTTTACATCACATATGGAGAGAAATAAATAGTAGAAAATTTAGTATCACGAAAGCTTCTCTTCCATAATTAAAACATCCACTGTGCTATGAAAGCCAAACGTTTTGTAGAAAAAATTATCATAAAATCAGGTACTCATTTTTTTAAACAGTTTTTCACTTTTGTTACCATGTTAGATTATGTTGTGGCTTGCTCATAATCATCATGATGATGGGATTGCTGACTACTTTAGATTACATTAGAGTACATCTAAACTGTGGGACTTTTTAATTTTTTTGCTTCTCATCATTATTTGCTAGACAATTATGAGACTTCATCACGTGGATGGTTGTTTTTTATTATTTTTCTTCTGTTCTACTAAACAAGGAATTCTCCGAGTTTGTGTAAATTGATGTACACCAAATGCAACCATTAAGAGAAAAAAGCAAAGTTGGGATAAAAGAACTTCCATCAGAAAAAAAATACTTAATAAGATTATTAAATTACATGGTGATACGGGCAAAAAAGTAAGTTCATGAAGCTAATTTTATGATAGAAATTTGAAATATAGGTACTCTTATAAGTAAAGTGTTAGAATTAATAAATATCATGATTGAAAGATAAATATCTTATGCGTTTAAGAAACTAAATGGGTTGAATAACTTAAGTTTTAAACTTTGATATTCTAATAGAAATTGTATTAGAAATGAGATAAGTATAATTATGGATAAGAGTTTGAAAGAAAAAGTTACGAAAATTAATAGAATTGGAGATAAAATTATAACCTTAAAATTATTGTTAATGCTAAGATTATTAATGTTTTAAATGTTTATGCTTCGCAATTAAGTTTAGATATATGTACAAATGAAAAATTTTGGAAAGACCAAGAAGATTTAATACAAAGAATACGTCTTGAAGAAGAATTTTTATCGGAGGAGATTTAAACGGACATGTTTGTAGAGTGATAGAATATTTGATAAATATTCATGATGACTATGGTTTTGGAGTGACTACTGAAAAAGACAGAGCCATATCATATTTTTTTAGCTTATGATTTTGTTATTGCTAATACTTCATTTAAGAATAAAAAAATTATGAATAATTTATGAAACTAGAGTTAAATATCATAACACTATATTCTAATTATGAAGAAAAAAAATAGTATTAAGGTTTATCTTAATAAAAAAAATGGGAAAAAAATGTGGCAATAAGAAAGTCCATAGTACATGTAATTTTATCATTACGAATTTAGGGTTTTATTTAATGCACATAAAAAAGGAAGAAGATGAAAAGATTCATCTTTTAAGTGTCCCACCTCCATACTAAACCATGGTCAACTTCTCAATTAATCTCAAAACTACAATCCCCTTTCTACACCTTAGCCTTCAGCCCCCTTGTCTTTGGACCAATGTTGCCTCTCTCTCTCTCTCTCTCTCTTACTCTCTCTTGTTTAACCTCTCCTCACTTCTTGCTCTATCACTCCCTCAAATTCTTCCTCCTCTCTCTTTGGCTCAATCTCTCTACCTCTTTGTTTGCCTCTCATCTCTCTCTTTGAAACAAGTATGCATTGTTCACCACTCTACCCCCATTGACTCACAACATATTACTAATCAATTTGCTCTATCACTCCCTCAAATTCTTCCTCTATCTCTTTGGCTCAATCTCTCTCCCTCTTTGTTTGCCTCTCATCTCTCTCTTTGAGACAAGCATGCATTGTTCACCACTCTACCCCCATTGACTCACAACATATTACTAATCAATTTATTTGCATGCAACACCACTTAAACACATCAAGACACTAAGTACAACTTCTCCCCCTTTATTATATGCATTCTGCAAATATGTTAACTACTTTTCTAATATCAAACGCCTATAATCTAGCCAAACAAATCTAATAAAATCAACTCAAATATTTTAACATAAATCTAATAATTTGACAAAAACTTTTAATCTTATTTTAAAAGATGATTTAACTGATTCACTCAAAATTGACTAAATCGTATAATTACATATAAATACTAATATATGATTTACTTACAATTTAAGTTAATTTTGTTTAATTAAAACTAATTTGGGCTTTGCTTACTTTATAAATATTTATTGATTTAAACGTTGACATTTTTTAATAATGATTTAAATTATCTAAATTCAATTAATTTAATCATTCTTTTAGTCAAACCTAATTAGTATATTATTCAAACTTAATTAAATATTGATTCTTTAAAATTTATGAGTCGTTATATTATTCTCTTCTTAAAAAAAATAAAATAAAATAAAACTCTATTCATAAATTTTCCAATGATTATTATGCTGAATTTAATCCCCGAAATTTCTTTTTTCTTAGTTTCTTTTTATGTGAACAAGAACACATTGCAGTTGAACTGATATCCTTAAATTAGTGCTTAAATGCATAAAAGCACGTAAATCACTTCTCAATTTATACTCATAATAACATAACGAAGTAAAGAGATGGTTAATCCTCAAATAAATAAATACATGTGGATTATTTAAGCTATGTAAATTTTAAGTACTTAAATCACCTATCACTTGACTCGTTATCACAAAACTATGTTGATAGCAATCATTATGCACCCAAGCTTTAAATATCATGACACTATATTCTAGAGAAGACATGGAATCCCATTTCAAAACAGTGGAAGATAAAAAATTAGTTTTAGGCTAATCTTAACCTTAAGTGGAAGAAAAGTGAGGATAACAAAGCCCTATAAATACATGTGATTATATCTGCAGTTTTAGAGTTTACCTTATGCACATTAAGACAGGACAACAAGTTCGGGAGGGGTTGGGCAGCAGGTTGTTGCTGCAAAGATGGATGGCAATTGCTGGAAGTGGGGTCGGAGAGGGTTGCGGAAGGATGCATGTTTTGTTAGAGTCAAGCTATAACCGGAGCACTACCTGGAAACTTGGAGATGATCACCACCTCGAATGAGTTACCTTCTCGTCGTCGGGTACAACCACTATAGGGGAAGAACGACTCAAAGACATAACTCAAAATTCTCCACTCATCAAAAACCTCCCCTGCTTTCAGCAAACAACATCTATAAATAAAGAGGAAATAGAAATACTAGGCAAGCAGGAGAATAGGCAAGGAATAAAGAAGGGGATATGAGAAATGTAGGAATTTGAAATTAGGATAGAAGTAGAAGGTGATAGAAAAGGTAGGCGATGAATAGGGAGGGAAAGGTGGGAATCTAAAAAAGAAAGAAGGATAATGGGAAAGAGATATATTTCTGCGATTATTTTAGCTGCTACAGTAATGTGTTTGAGCTACTATAACAACTACAGCACCGTGTGTCTCAGTATGCTCCCGTGCCATACATGATACATCATGGTTANGAAAGAGATATATTTCTGCGATTATTTTAGCTGCTACAGTAATGTGTCTGAGCTACTATAACAACTACAGCACCGTGTGTCTCAGTATGCTCCCGTGCCATACATGATACATCATGGTTAACAAACACAGGATTATTTGAGACCCAATAACAAAACATGCAAGTCAAGACCAATTGATCAAAAACTTGTGCATCATTATTCACCATGATAATGAGGCAGATAATTTGTATTGTAGTTATGCGCATCATATAGCATTTAGTGTCCGAAATGATCATATCAGCTACTGTTTAAACACAAAGAACATAAAGTCAAAAAATTATTTATGCTAAAAATCTGGATAAAAATGTGAAGTTATAGAAATTAGAAACTAAGATTGGTTTTCCAACGATTATTAGATTTGTATTTGATGTTGATGGTAATTGGAAAANTACATAAAGTCAAAAAATTATTTATGCTAAAAATCTGGATAAAAATGTGAAGTTCCAGAAATTAGAAACTAAGATTGGTTTTCCAACGATTATTAGATTTGTATTTGATGTTGATGGTAATTGGAAAATTAAAAAATAATAGAATTATATAATCATTATTTAACATAGTCATGTGATCGACATTTGTTTGGATCGCATAGGAGCATCAATGAAGACAAAGCAGATGTGTTGGAATCGATGATACAGGCTTCAACTATCCTATTAAGGAAGTTGGAAGAATAGATAATGTCAGTTTTTCAAAAAAAGAAGCATTTAATTATATCTAAAAAGAGAAAAGAACAAGAGTTTAATATAAAAATTCAAGAAAAGACAAAATGAAGATAGTAATTCTGTCTGGAATGTCAAAGTTGATGAGCCGGGTGGAGTGATTATTTTTTNCGGTAACTTCAACTATTATAAGCTCCATTTTCAGAAACATGCCAGGAACCTCATTTCCAATAAAAAATTATGGGGCATTAATTCTATGATTTTTGAACCAGCTCTTAAAGGACTTATCTCCTATGGGGCTTGAACACTCATGGTACANCTCCATTTTCAGAAACATGGCAGGAACCTCATTTCCAATAAAAAATTATGGGACATTAATTCTATGATTTTTGAACCAGCTCTTAAAGGACTTATCTCCTATGGGGCTTGAACACTCATGGTACAAAAATGAGATTGACAAAACAATTAGAATCAAGTATTAGGGTATTCAATTTTTTAGAACTGCTCCATATATTTCCATCATCTTTCTAGAATGTCCAAGCACCACGATGTTTAGATCATTGTCCTCTGGTTATTCATGCTGCATCTACTACTACCATCAAAATAAAATCTATATTAAAAAAGTATTTGACTTCCTATTTTGATTATAAATTTCAAAGTCCTGGTCATATTTTACCCACAGGGATCCCTTCTATATACTTTACCAAAATTGAAAGCCATAATTGACATTCTGCCGAGCATTTGTCTAGTTCTCTCTCTATTTTAGAAGAGCAACGCCACCATGTTCATTTACAACCAAGTAGACTTCCACAAGATCCTCCACTTAACTACAAGATCAAGTTTGTAAGTAAAAAGCTTATTGATTTCTAGTCTCCAAAGGCAACCTAAATCATCCAAAAAGGCAAGACAAAACAGCTTTCTCAAGGAAAAGATGACCTTCACTTCTTCTATGGAAGAATAAAAGATCAGCTGTAATTTCATTAAAGAAATTTCTACTTCTATGGGAATCTGCTCTTCTCAGTATGGCATTGTTAATACTACCATAAATAAATTTAAAAGCCTTTCCAATCGTAGCACCAATAAATGTAATAGCTCTCATGACATCCTAGTGAGAAATACCACGCTCGTCTAGCAGGCGTTATTATGTCTATTACAAATAATGAAATAGAAAATATGGTTTTTTCTGCTGCAAAAAATATAAAATAAAATAAAAAATCCACTCCAAAGTCAGATGGTTTAGCTTTCAAATTCTATATTAAATTATGGGAAGTTATTGAGAATAATCTTGTGAAGCGGTTTACCATCTTTAACACAAAATGCCTACAAAAAAATGTGAAAGCCATAAGGATTGCTCTTATTCTTAAAATCACATATTAAGTAAATTTTCTGATTGCACATTCATCACCCTTCACAATATTTTTTATACGTTCATTGCTAAAATTCTAGCCAGTCGATTAAAAATGGTAGCCTAATAGCAATCATTCCAGTCCATTGCTTTTTGCAGAGTAGAACGTCCATAGAGAATATAACTCGTACAAATTAAAATCCGTTTGGAATTTTAACATAGCAGGCCAAGCGATGACTTCCATGCTAAGATAGATATCAGAAATGCATTTGATAATGTAAATTGGGAATTTATTCTTTCTAAAATGCAGCAAAAAGTTTTTTCTCCTCATTTTGCTGATTGGAATAAGGCATATTTTTTTTGATTTTCACCATTCTAAATGCATAATTAACTCTTCGGAAGGTTTCTTTAGCTCCCCTTCTGTCATTAAAGGGTGATGCCCCTATCTTCATAATCATTATGAATTGTGATTGATATTGTATCTAATCTTATTAAAGGCCATATTGATATAGGGAAAAAATCTGACATTGCTCTGGATAATTACCATTTTTCTCACTTTATGTTGATTACATCCTAGTATTTGGTAAGCCTTTGCTAACAACAATACTTTTCTTAAAGATAGTCTTCAACTTTTTTGGATGTTTCTGGAATTAATACAATCATTCAAAAAGCTTAATATATTCTTAACAAAAGTAACATGTTCTAAGTTCATACCTTGATATTCCTTTGACTGCTTTTGAGCTTTTGTTCTTGGAATTCCCATCTCCTCGAAGCAGCTTCATCACATCGGCTTTCAGCACCTCTTCATAAACTTTTTCATGCTTGATGGTTGAAAGGTTAGATTCTTATGCTTTATTGCAGACGAGACACTTAAATTCTCAACATGAAACAAAATAGCATATTGGCCTAGATCCTTGAACATTCCTAAAACTCCAAAATTATTAAGTGATATACTACCATATTTCTTTATCATGAAAATATTTGAGTCAAAAAGATGCATTTGGTATCTTTAGAAAACACTTGCAATCCAAAATAATGGGCTCTTGGCATGCTATATATTTTTTCTATGGATCGAGCCTTTAGATTTTCTCTCATATGGAGCTGACAAGCCTTTACTTTTAAATCAAAAATTTATTGCTCCATTGAGGATGGTTGCTTCTTTTCTTTATTTCGAAGCCCATTGATTATTGGAAAAACTCTTTTGGATCTTTTGCATTTAGGTTCTCTCTTATATTCACCTATCCATTAATTCTCCCTTATGTACTATATCATTAATCACAACAAGCACGATCTCTTTCTCATTGCTAATTCTACAATTAGAAATACTTTTAATTCCATGGAAGAACAGGGACTTTGTCCTATAATTTAAGATTTGATTGGAAGGGCTTTATATTAATATGGATAAAGCAAACAGGCATATTTATATTTGGCACAAACGCAATACTACAAGATTCTCTTCTTATACTTAGGTTGGCATGATGGATGGGTTCAAACTTGTTGACGCCAACATCGAAATTCATATGGTTTGTCCTCAGCAAAGATGTGATATGGAAACCAAGAATCATTTATTTTTGGATGCTAATAGACCTTTAATCTCTACTCCACTTGTTGCCATGGGACCCCTCTTTTCTCCTTGAGCACAATCTTCTTCGAACATTCTCTGATGTAAGTCAAACAATTGAGGCTTCTGATACTTCTAACAATTGCTATTTATATAGCGTTTATTGTCTTTACATCACATATGGAGAGAAATAAATAGTAGAAAATTTAGTATCACGAAAGCTTCTCTTCCATAATTAAAACATCCACTGTGCTATGAAAGCCAAACGTTTTGTAGAAAAAATTATCATAAAATCAGGTACTCATTTTTTTAAACAGTTTTTCACTTTTGTTACCATGTTAGATTATGTTGTGGCTTGCTCATAATCATCATGATGATGGGATTGCTGACTACTTTAGATTACATTAGAGTACATCTAAACTGTGGGACTTTTTAATTTTTTTGCTTCTCATCATTATTTGCTAGACAATTATGAGACTTCATCACGTGGATGGTTGTTTTTTATTATTTTTCTTCTGTTCTACTAAACAAGGAATTCTCCGAGTTTGTGTAAATTGATGTACACCAAATGCAACCATTAAGAGAAAAAAGCAAAGTTGGGATAAAAGAACTTCCATCAGAAAAAAAATACTTAATAAGATTATTAAATTACATGGTGATACGGGCAAAAAAGTAAGTTCATGAAGCTAATTTTATGATAGAAATTTGAAATATAGGTACTCTTATAAGTAAAGTGTTAGAATTAATAAATATCATGATTGAAAGATAAATATCTTATGCGTTTAAGAAACTAAATGGGTTGAATAACTTAAGTTTTAAACTTTGATATTCTAATAGAAATTGTATTAGAAATGAGATAAGTATAATTATGGATAAGAGTTTGAAAGAAAAAGTTACGAAAATTAATAGAATTGGAGATAAAATTATAACCTTAAAATTATTGTTAATGCTAAGATTATTAATGTTTTAAATGTTTATGCTTCGCAATTAAGTTTAGATATATGTACAAATGAAAAATTTTGGAAAGACCAAGAAGATTTAATACAAAGAATACGTCTTGAAGAAGAATTTTTATCGGAGGAGATTTAAACGGACATGTTTGTAGAGTGATAGAATATTTGATAAATATTCATGATGACTATGGTTTTGGAGTGACTACTGAAAAAGACAGAGCCATATCATATTTTTTTAGCTTATGATTTTGTTATTGCTAATACTTCATTTAAGAATAAAAAAATTATGAATAATTTATGAAACTAGAGTTAAATATCATAACACTATATTCTAATTATGAAGAAAAAAAATAGTATTAAGGTTTATCTTAATAAAAAAAATGGGAAAAAAATGTGGCAATAAGAAAGTCCATAGTACATGTAATTTTATCATTACGAATTTAGGGTTTTATTTAATGCACATAAAAAAGGAAGAAGATGAAAAGATTCATCTTTTAAGTGTCCCACCTCCATACTAAACCATGGTCAACTTCTCAATTAATCTCAAAACTACAATCCCCTTTCTACACCTTAGCCTTCAGCCCCCTTGTCTTTGGACCAATGTTGCCTCTCTCTCTCTCTCTCTCTCTTACTCTCTCTTGTTTAACCTCTCTCTCACTTCTTGCTCTATCACTCCCTCAAATTCTTCCTCCTCTCTTTGGCTCAATCTCTCTACCTCTTTGTTTGCCTCTCATCTCTCTCTTTGAAACAAGCATGCATTGTTCACCACTCTACCCCCATTGACTCACAACATATTACTAATCAATTTGCTCTATCACTCCCTCAAATTCTTCCTCCTCTATCTCTTTGGCTCAATCTCTCTCCCTCTTTGTTTGCCTCTCATCTCTCTCTTTGAAACAAGCATGCATTGTTCACCACTCTACCCCCATTGACTCACAACATATTACTAATCAATTTGCTCTATCACTCCCTCAAATTCTTCCTCCTCTATCTCTTTGGCTCAATCTCTCTCCCTCTTTGTTTGCCTCTCATCTCTCTCTTTGAAACAAGCATGCATTGTTCACCACTCTACCCCCATTGACTCACAACATATTACTAATCAATTTGCTCTATCACTCCCTCAAATTCTTCCTCCTCTATCTCTTTGGCTCAATCTCTCTCCCTCTTTGTTTGCCTCTCATCTCTCTCTTTGAAACAAGCATGCATTGTTCACCACTCTACCCCCATTGACTCACAACATATTACTAATCAATTTGCTCTATCACTCCCTCAAATTCTTCCTCCTCTATCTCTTTGGCTCAATCTCTCTCCCTCTTTGTTTGCCTCTCATCTCTCTCTTTGAGACAAGCATGCATTGTTCACCACTCTACCCCCATTGACTCACAACATATTACTAATCAATTTATTTGCATGCAACACCACTTAAACACATCAAGACACTAAGTACAACTTCTCCCCCTTTATTATATGCATTCTGCAAATATGTTAACTACTTTTCTAATATCAAACGCCTATAATCTAGCCAAACAAATCTAATAAAATCAACTCACATATTTTAACATAAATCTAATAATTTGACAAAAACTTTTAATCTTATTTTAAAAGATGATTTAACTGATTCACTCAAAATTGACTAAATCGTATAATTACATATAAATACTAATATATGATTTACTTACAATTTAAGTTAATTTTGTTTAATTAAAACTAATTTGGGCTTTGCTTACTTTATAAATATTTATTGATTTAAACGTTGACATTCTTTAATAATGATTTAAATTATCTAAATTCAATTAATTTAATCATTCTTTTAGTCAAACCTAATTAGTATATTATTCAAACTTAATTAAATATTGATTCTTTAAAATTTATGAGTCGTTATATTATTCTCTTCTTAAATAAAATAAAATAAAATAAAACTCTATTCATAAATTTTCCAATGATTATTATGCTGAATTTGATCCCCGAAATTTCTTTTTTCTTAGTTTCTTTTTATGTGAACAAGAACACATTGCAGTTGAACTGATATCCTTAAATTAGTGCTTAAATGCATTAAAGCACGTAAATCACTTCTCAATTTATACGCATAATAACATAACGAAGTAAAGAGATGGTTAACCCTCAAATACATAAATACATGTGGATTATTTAAGCTATGTAAATTTTAAGTACTTAAATCACCTATCACTTGACTCGTTATCACAAAACTATGTTGATAGCAATCATTATGCACCCAAGCTTTAAATATCATTACACTATATTCTAGAGAAGACATGGAATCCCATTTCAAAACAGTGGAAGATAAAAAATTAGT